>JANHGN010012860.1:65592-93813 GCA_024605025.1 Megaceryle maxima | reverse complement strand
GAAATGACAGAAATTAGAAACTTTGTTCTATTCATATTCATCTATTATTAACAGAGTTAATCCCACTGGGATTTCTTTTCACTGATTTTCTGAATTAATTAACCAAGTCAAAAAAAGAACCTAGACACTTCTGAAATGATGATTTTTTTCCTTTCAAATAAAATACTAGTTGATTTCCTTGTCCTGCCATCCCTGCCCAGCACCCTTGAATGAAAGGAAAAAATAGTTTAGAACGTTAAGTGTATACTGAATTGCTTTGGCAGTTGAGTCTGAGTGCTCTTGAAATAAGCTTTGCTCTGAGGTATAATCTCATAACCATGAGATTTAGTGGATCTACCTGCCGAAGCCATCATAGTTATGGATGAGGTGCTAAAATACCTCTGCAGTCTTTTTTCTCTTCTTTCTTATTCATCTCTTTAAGCACGAAGTACTTTTTAGAAAACTCTTAAGTGCATAGATAGTGTCACCTAGTAATGTGGAAGATGTCATGAGTCTAGCACTACAGTAGTAATGTAGGCACATATTTCTTCATAGTATCCATCCATTTTACATGCCTTGCTGTTTCTTCTGAAGGCATGTAAACAATTAAGGATCCCCTCCTATACTGTACAATGCCTTCAGCTACAAGGCTATAACATGAGCTCTCAGTAATACCAGTCTCTGTCTCTTTGGACCCTTTCCAGTTCTAGTGTGAGCAAGACAGGTTAAAGCTGAATTGAACTAGTCTTACTATTAGGAGGGCTGTGTAGTTTTAATTGCCCTAAAAAGATAAAGAAAAAGCTGTTATTCTGGGCAAATAAAATTTTTCTTCTTTCTTTTATGGGTTCATCTAGCTCTTCTGCTGCAACTAGACCTCAGGGCTCAAAACTATAATTCTTTCCTGTCCTCTGAAGCGAGTTCTCTGTGAGGGGATTGTGGTTATACAAAACCAATGTTCTCTCAGCAATTGGTGTGCTTGTTGGGCACAAACCAAGAGGGTAACACACCTCTGCTTTAGAGACTTTTCTTAAGGGAGAAGTTGTCTGAATCCTTCAAAAGAAGTGATAACTAAACAGATTTCTGATGTAGTCCAACAATAATCTGAATTAAGTAATCTGATACTACTGCTTTCTGTATATTTGGCTCATCTATTACAATTTCTCAGAGTTCGTCTTTGAACTGGAGTTGCAGCATATTTTCTTTCCCTCACCTTGTAAGCAGCAGTTTGGGCTCAGATCTAATGAGAGTGTTCCATAAATCAGGTGACTAGGCTTATAATGCCTCTTTTGTGCTCTGGCCTTGATGAGGGACAGACAGGGTGAAGCTGATATTCCTCAGTTAATGGAATGGCTCATATGGTCAGGGATAGCTTGATTATAAATAGGAGCAGCCCTCCAGCTGTGCTGATTTAAACTTAGCCAGCCTCATAATTTACTATCAGTCAGATCAAGATGCTCTAGGCATTGAGGGTATGGAAATTTGCAGTTTTTTACATGACTTTTTGCTTTTATAATGATAATTCAGCCTCAAAGGTAACCTCACCTGAATCTCATTTAGTATGACACAGTAGAATTCCTAGTGGATCAGGGTGACATAATAGAGGGAGTGCGTGTGCAGATGTGTGGTGGTGGTGTGGTATTTGTTTTTTGCTAACTGTAAAAATTCATTCAAGTGAGAATAAACTAAAGCTTTGCAAGTTTTTTTTAATATGTAGTATATACATACAAATTTGATTTTTGTAAGCTCTAAGACCTCTAGTGTCAGCCCTTTCTTACAACAAGAAGTAGGCTTGACAGGATCCAGAATTTGGAAGAGTATGTACAAACTTACTGCATTTCCAGCAGCCTGAAATCTTATCTGCAGAGGTTGAGTTGGGAAATGATAATTATTTCTATTGAAACCTGTTTGTAGGCTGCAGTATTTGTAGGTTTCTTGCTTAGTTTCCTGTATGTTAGGCTAAATCTGATCATTCAGGTATGTTTCACTTGTAAGTGGATGCACATGGTCACAGCTGAGGGAACTGGGGCTATTTAGTCTGATGAAAAGGAGACTGAGGGGAGACCTTATTGCTCTCTACAACTACCTGAAAGGAGGTTGTAGAGAGGTAGGTGTTGACCTCTTTTCACAAGTAGTAAAAGAACAAGAAGAGAGCTCAGTGGTGCTGGTAGCGCTGTGGCGCTTGGGGATATGACTAAGTGGTGGGCTTGGTAGAGTAGGGTTAATGTTTTGACTTGATGATATTAAAGGTCTTTTCCAACCTAGATGATTGTATGATTCTATAAGAATGATCACTATTTAAATGTCCTTTGAAAAGGACCATTTATAGATGGACATCGGTGCCAGTGTTAAACCTGGGATTTTAAATGGGGAATGTGTGTTGAGGTCCAGTAGAAAGTGCCACTAAAGGTGCTTTCTATAAAATATACAGGTGACAGAAGTCTAACAGCCAAATTACAGCTTGGCTGAGGGAAAGGTTTTGGTGACAGGTTACTAGTGAGTACTGGGGAGCCCATTACTGTGGCAGAGCTACTGTTAGTGGGGTTTTGTCTTGAGCACAGGTTCCAGTTACTATTAGAAACTCCTATTTGGTTCCTGCCTTGATTCCTGTAACTGTGCAGTTGGATTCAAATTTGATGTGGTTCTTTCAGTTGCTCCAACTTCTGTCTCTGTCTTTGGTTAACAGGCATTTGCTAAGAATTTGCTCTCAGAAAAAAAAGAGCTCCTGATATGCTGCCTCTTTCTACATATCTGCAGACCAGTGTCTTGTTAGTCCATACAATGTATTTAGTAAATGAACATTTGTGGAAATCTGTTCTCCTGACTCTTTGTTACCTCTCAGTAGGGTAGAGAGGAAAGGTATGCCTGAGGTGAACAGTGCTTACTTGACCATATTTGTGGGTTTTTAGTATGTAGCTTTCATAAGTGATGCAACCTTGTATAATATCCAGTAATATGCTTAAGACTGTAGTTGGCATGTTGTTGACAGTCAGATGTCTATGATGTGTATCAACGGTTCCTTGGAGGTGTCCATCTAACAGTTTGATTACTGTGTCTTCCACACCAAGTGACACCCTTCAGTTACTGGGCACTTAAAGATTTTTAGGGGTGCGGCAGGGATGGGCATCCAGGTCAAGGGAAATATGGAGGTCTCTCCTCATTTGAAAGAGGAGGGATCTTAAGTTTCTTACAATCAGAATGACTGATAACTTTTGCCCTCTGTGGGAGAAGTCTTTTTTAGCATATTGTCCTTACAGAACACTAATTCTGCACCATCTGTCATCTATCAGATTCTCCCAAGGAAGATACCTTTCTGGTTATTCTGACATAGTCAAATTGTGGCAAAGGTGGGAGAGCTGGAGCATTTAGCTTAGCCAGTTACAATCTTAGGGGTGTTTTTCTTAATGCTGGTGGACTTGTAACACAAAGCTGTGACTTCTCTACCAAAAGTAGAGAGTAAACTGTAATGATTTTTTTTTTTTTTATTTCTGTGTAGCTAATACCTCTCATAATCATGTCATTGATAATCTTTCCTACTGCTTGAGGAACTGTGAAGCCTTGTGTTACTGATGTAGCATAATCAGATTTTAACTCTTAAGGTAATTATCTGTGCGGTTACTAAGAATGTATGAGAGTTGTAAAGAAGCATAACATCCCCTTAGCCATGTTCTGTATTTTATAATATATAAGATGCATATTTGTATATCAGCTAGTAATCCAAGTTATCTTTTGCACTGGGAGGAACAGAATGCTGAGGCTCTCCAGACTAACTTGTATTAATAAAGTATCTTTCAGGTTCACTAACCTAAACCTCATTTTAGTATTATAAATTACACACTGTAAAGTTTGGTCTGAAATGATGAAAAACCTTTGCATTCACAGGTCACACTAGGATGGGTAAATCAGTATATCTAAATCACTTGATTTTTTTTTTCTCGATATGAGTGCAGTAAAGGTTTTCTTATCAATAGTATCTTCCCTGTGTTGTTTTCTCCTGTAGGGATGAGGGGGAATAACCTATAGTACTGAATGAAAATAAAATCTAGCTAACATTCATACTAGTGCAAGAAACAGGTTAGAGCCTCAGGGGTGTTCATTGACAAAGTCTTAAATTCGTGAGGCTTTTTTTGTGCATGCAGTAATATTTGACTGTCCTTTGTAACAAGCTAGTTGGTCTATTTTTAACAATAATGGGATGACCTGGAGGAAAATGTGTCATTTATTGTATGTGGTGTCATCACATTTATTTATTGCCTGTTTGCCATCATTTGAGATAAACTTAACGTTCTTTAGTTCTGCAGAAGGAGAAAGATGCTTGATGAAAATGCTGAAATCCTCACTTTGGAATTGAGATCTCTTCACTCCTGTCATGGTTTAGGGTCAGGGCAGCCCCTTAGACCTATAACAGACACTCTGTTAACCCCCTCCTTCCCCAAAGGGGAAGAGAAAGGGAGTAAGGAGAGAGACTTGGCAATTAGAAAAGGAAACTAGAACAGCTTTAATGAGAATGATAATAAAAGTAGAATATGTACAAATATATACAAAACCAGTATTGAACCCAACCCCCCTGATGGCAATTACATCACTGTCACCACTGGTGCTGTGGAGCAGGCAGTGGGGGAGCCCCAGACTGGGCCTTGCAGCAGATGGGAGCTGTGTTCAGGAGCTGGATTCTGGTAGCGGATTTGGGAATGCACTGATGGGGTCGAAGACAGAACAGACAGTCGTCCTTGGGTGCTTTGAGGAAGGAACTGAAAGAGGACCTGAGCCAAGCCGAGCAAAGCTGGCAAAGTAGTCCAAGAGAGGAGAAGAGCCTGGGAGCCCCCAGAGAGAGAGTGGTGAGCAAGCAAGTGAGCTATAGACCCTCCAGATCCCTCTGCTTTATACTGAATATGATGTATATGGGCTAGAATACCTCATTAGTCAGTTTGGGGTCACCTGTCCTGTCCAGTCCTCCCTGCAGGTGCAGCCTTTCACTTTCCTGCACCCCCCAGTGTGGTACACAAAATCCAGCAGTGGCCTTGGTCTGCAAACCCAATCCTTGGTAGTAACTCTGGACATGGGGTGTTATCCCTGCCAGCAGCAGACACTGTCTGTGAAAGCAGGCTGCTAACTTCAGAAAGTGCAGTGAGTTAGAAGAAATGAGCTGAAAAGTAAAATCACTGAACAGAATTAGTTCTTTTCTCACTCAAACCATGACAACTCCATTTTAGCTTCTGTTGCTGACTGAATTCAGTTTTATGTGACATTGTACAGATACCTGAACTTTCACTGTCACTGTTGTTTATTGTGCCCCTGAGACTCTCTCTCTTGCTGAGAAGAGAGAGGAAGCAAAGACCACTCTCAGCTTCTACCTTGCTGTGATGTTTGGCATCCTGTAGTTCCACAGATCTTTAAAATATGAAAGCTGAATTTGCATTGATAGTGTCTACCTGGACAGATGGTGCAAGTGAGCATAACTGCCTAGGCTACTGAGAGATGCTTTTTCATGGTGGAAGTGAATTGCTTATTTGGAAATAAGAGTGTGCTGTACACTGCAAAGTAAAGAGATCCTGCTTGCTCAAAAGCAGTTGCTGATCTCAAAAGTAAGTAATGTGAAAAGAAGAGAGTGGTACTTCGTAATATCCTCTGTGCTTGCTTTTGCTTGTGTCTCTTGTGACTGTGTGGTGTATCTGTTGCTGAGAGAGATGCAGTGGTCAAAGCAAATGAAGACAGGCTGCCCATTGTGCTGTCATGAAAAGGACAGTCTGAACAAGATCTGTTCCTTAAGAAGTATAGAAATTAACCTTGATATGGCAACTGCTAGTACTTTGTAGGTGGGCAGTATAAACATGGAGCACTAGACTAAACTTGTGGGCATTACAGCATGACAAACCAGACAAAACTAAATCTTCATGAAATGAAAGTGAGCTGAGAAATTTTGGGGTGGGTGAACTCAGGTGGTGGTGCTCCTCCCATGCACTTCTCAATGAGGAGACCTGCTCAGCTCTATCTGGAGGGCTCCATCCTCTTACCAGCTCACTGTCAGTACTGTGGCTTTCCCTGGTACAGCTGTAGCAGGTGACACCAGTGAGTCATCAAGATCAGAATCCCCCTTGAAACCTGTGAGACCAGTTGCTTCTGTTGAAAACAAAGTTTTAGGTAATTAATGGGTTATGAGTGGGAATGTGCCTGTTGACAAGTTTCTCTGCAATTGTCCATTAGATTTTCTTGAACTTCCACAAGCAGTAAACAGCAGGTTGTCCAAAGCATGCTGCTGGACAAGATGATCTGGTCCACTTAGGTGTATTTGTTCCCCTCATAGGCATCATGTTGGAAAGAAGCTGTTGAGAAAAAGAAAAGCAAGTGGTTAGACCACAAGCAGAAGCATGTTTTGTAAATATTGAAGCAATAATTGTGTGGTAATTGGGTGGCTGATACTTATCTGTCAGCTTTTCCCACACACCTAGTATGAGAGAAGGGAGAGAACTTATATGATAAGAGAGTAGCCTGAAAATATGAACACTTCCAGTGCCAAATGCTCCTCAGGATTGCAACACCTGATATACTAAGTTAACTTTGCAGTGATTGCATTGATGTTATTATGACAAATTGAATTGCAAATGGAGTCTTGGGAGTGCTGGTGAAAGACTGGTTGAACATGAGCCAGAGATGCACGAGCAGCAATGGGAAAAATGTTGCCAGCAGGTCAAGGGAAGGGATTATTCCCCTGTACTCACTATGTCTGAAGTGATGAGTCCAGTTTTGGTCTCCCCTCCACAAGACATGAACATACTGGAGTGAGGGTGGTGAAGGGCCACTAAAATGATTAAGGATTTGCAGCCTCTGGCATATGATTAAGGGCTGAGAGCACTGGAATGGTTCAGTCTGGAGAAAAGAAGGCTCAGGGGGATCTTATCAGGGTGTACAAATACCTGACAGGGAGTAAAGGCAACAGAGCCTGACTTTTAATGGTGTCCAGTCAGAGGATGAGAGGCAACAAGCAATTGCTATGCAGGAAATTCTGTTTAAATATGAGAACAAACTTTGTCCTGGGATGGTGGTGAAACACTGGGAGAAACCCAGAGAGCTTGTGGAGTCTTCATCTGTGGAGGTACTCAAAAACCAACTATGTGGCATGGTCCTGTTCTAGTTGACTGTGCTGGAGCAGGGGGCTGTGCTTGGTGATCTCCATAGGTGTCTCCCAACTGCAGTGATAGTGTGGTATCATAAACCTGACTAAATGGCACGCTTTCACAGTGCAGGGCTGCAGGGGGCTCCTCTGGCTGTGTGAAGTGTGTAAATTGTATTGGAAAACTGAATAGATGAGCATTAGGCTGAAATTCGGTGTAATCCTGAAGGAGAAACTGACTTGGAGTGGAGCACATCACACTTGATTGAATGGGCATCTGGATCTTCCATTTGCTGTAGAATGGGTCTTTTAATTTTGTCTGGCACGTGAACAGATGGGATGTAAAATCAAGAAATAGTTCCTGTCTTCAGTAGTGCAGGTCCACATCTATCTTGTGGGTACCAAAAAAGAAGTCTAAGTTGCTGTGATATAACCACATTCTGTTCCTTTATAGGATCAATACTTTGAGTCTCCTACAGCATTAAAATCAATTATAACAGGCAATTTTGATGATAAATTTAGACTTGTTCCCATTAAGTTGTTTCTTCTCCACACTGCAATATCTTCAAGATAATTTTGGTTTTGGAAAAAAACTCGCAGAAGGAGGTAGAAGACAGGGAATGGTGATTACGTGCCTTACTGGAAAATCTTTCATTCCCTTTGTGCTCAGGTTAATAAGAGTCTTAGAAAATAAACAAGAGAAGCCAGTTTTTAGTTCTGTATTCACTAAATGTTTATATAGGTAATATTTGTATAGTTTTAATTATATATGTATGTGTAAGACACAGAATAATTTATATATCATAGTGACCTTGTATCACTTTGATGTAATACTTTTTTCTATTTTATTAAAAATCACTAAATTAAAAACAAAACTAAGAGCAGCTATAAAATGTGGACTGGTCTAGAAAATATTTTAAAATATGTCAGTTTGGGGTGACAATTGCACAGTTTGATATTTGACAGAAGAAACATGCCCTGTATCCTAATTAGAGGAAATCTTGCATTTGCTAACCTGGAACTGTTATTTTCTAGAGCCTTTGTAGGAAATGAGAATACTACTCATTTTGATTCCAGTTTGACATTTCTAGATTTCCATTATATGCCAAAATTTCATCAGGAACAGATGTCCTGACTTTCAGCCAGCACTGATAAATAGGTCTGGTTACAAGACAGAGATATGCAGAGATAAAAATGTTTCTCCTTAGCATTGCCAGCCTCCAGAAGCATGCATTCTTGACCACTGCTTAATTCGAGTTATTCAGTTTGTATCTGGATGCATGGGACACAGAAAGTTTTAGTGTGGGGTTTTTGTTGTGGATTTGGTTTGTTTTGGTTCTGTTTGCTTTGTTGTGGGTTTTTTTGTCTTTTAAAAAAATAGTATCTTTGAACAATTTGGTTTTTTGTTTTTTGTCATGTTCCCCCCCTCCCCCATTTTCCTTGAAAATAGTCTGATGGTTTGCTGATATCATGGCAAGAGCTCAATCCTCTAGCCTGGCATTTACTCTCAGTTGTCAGGATGAAAAGTGCACAAGAGATGGAAGAACACTTATTTCATCTTGCTTATGCTTCCATTGAGAGCTCACTTCAAGGTTTGGAGAAAAAGTAACACTTTGTCACTATAATGTTACTTGTGTTTTGCCTTGTTCCCTGATTTAGGCATAACACCAGAGTGGCTTAGAGCTTTAAATAGCAGGTCTCTTACTCAAGTAACGTGCCTTAAAAAATAGAAGATTGCCAAGTTACCTTGAAGCATCTGCTTTTACACTTATTTTTATGTGCATTGTAGTTAAATAATTTTCCCTGTTCTTAAGGATGGATTTACTGGTGGTGCGATTGTTTGGGTGTGTTTTGTGGGTTTGTTTATTTGTTGTATTTTATTACATTTATAACTTGAAACATGACAACCATCACATCTTTGAAGCACTGGGGCTGTATGAATATACAGCTAGAATTTAGGATTCTGATAGGCAGCTTCCATAGCAGACATGAAACTATTAATGATATAAAAAGAACACAGTTTTGGGGCAAAGCATATGATTCATGACACTTTTAAAACTCTTGCTTCTCATCTTATGGCTGTGAACCCATCTCAAAATAAATTTCACTTGCGTGTCTTATATTTGAATTAAAATTGATGCTTATTCCAGTATTTCTTGCTGTGAATCTTTCTGATCTTCAGCTCTTCTGTGTGCACCATAAATGTTTTCTTGTCCCACATCTACTTCCCTCTTATTGTTTGTTTGCCCCCTCTTTGATTCTCTCCACTTTGAACAAAAGTTGTCCATCCATGCATGAAGTTTCACAGAGCTGCTGGTGGCAATGGCAGTCCTGAAGTTTCTGTTTCAAGGTTTATCCATCACTTGCCCATCTCTTGTGTATGGAAGAGGCGGCAACTGAAAAAGAGAAGAGTGAAATCTTCTGCCACTTGTGTCATAATTTTATCATTCAGATGAGCTGCTCTTCCATTGCATCTTTATAAAAGCATAGTTGTAAGACCGTTAAAGACTCCTAACTTAGCTTTTGAAATGGCTTTTAATTGTAAAAGCAGTCATAGAGGAACGCCTTCTGAGTGCAGTGGTGTGTAGGAAAATGAGTTCGGGTTGGGGAAGGGTTTCAAGCAGATCCTAATTCTGTCAAGGATCTTTCTCAGTTTGGTGGAAGAATACGTTGGTCATTTTAATTGCAAAACCCTCAAAGTGTTTAAGAGGAAAAATCAGAACTCTTTGCATTTTCTTTCTACCAAGTCCTGTATCCATACCAGGAAATAATTGCTGAAAAATGGATTAGAAATAACCCAAGTGCATTAACTAAGAAAATGACATTATTTGCTAAATAATCTGTCATCCTCTTTCAGCTCTCAGACTAGAGCACAGCACAATGAGAAACCAGACACAGAGCAGGAGGTAGCGATGAAAGCAAGGATGTTGCCAGCTATGTGGTCCATAAAGTGAATCACAGAGCATGGAGAGAGGAACACTGAGTCTCATTGAGTCTTCCATATGCAGTGCTTTGTGTGCAATTTCCAAAGGACTTCTGCTTCCCTTGAATAACTGTAGCTGGCTTTAGACCTTGACCCCAAGTTGTTCTCATTATGGATTGTTGTTTGATTTTAATTTTGGTTGGTTGTGGTGGTGGCCCTGTCTTGGAGAAGGCTGGTTGGAATGAAGAGCTAAGGTAGTTGTTTCCAGCATCTTAACTTTTCTTGTTGATATAGTTCTGTGTAGAGATATCAAATAAAAAGATAGATTAGTTCATCTTCATATATAAAAAGGGTCTTTGGAATCCCAGTGTTACCACTTGCATCTGGTCTTCTCTTTCAGACTTGTATTAAATTCATCTGGGGATCCTGCAAGCTTCATCCGAAGCTTTAAGCCAGCCTGCTGCACATGGGCCAGTAAATCCTAAGTCATACATGCAAAAATAAGATTACAGCGGTCAAGGGTTTTCATGCTTCCTGCTGAATGACTTCCTACAGTTTCCTGTGAAATATCCTGGAGTCCATACATCAGAATAGGTGTCTCTGGAATATTAGCTTTTGCTTTCCTCTATGAAACTTAGAGTGCATTAATTTTGTGAAACTTTATTGCATGCATAAAGAGAGCACTGTAACACAGGCTTCTTTGATTATTTGCATAATGGTAAGGTCTGCTGGTGGTGTAAATCACAGTTTGCTTGATGGTGGTCAGACTGGCTTATAACATTTGAGCATCTGTATTACTCATGAATATGATTTACTCACAATGGTCCTGAGCCTAATCTTCTGCCAATAGAAACTGGAAATTAGCTTCTGCTGACTTCTGATGTAATATCAGCATAAAACTTGTGTGAAAGAACAGAAATTATATGTCATTATTTATGGTCTTGTGTAGCCACCTGATTATTGTTTTGACTAAGTGCCACTTTTTCCCTCTCCCCTATATTTTTTCAGGACTGTTAGTATTCGTGCAGCCATGGAGTATTGTTCTGTCTATCTCCCACAATATAAGTTATTTAATGTTTGAGGTTAACTAGCAAAACTTACACTTTTTTGACAGAGTAAGATGTGGGACTCTGCTCCTATATGGTGTAAGGTGATCAGTTAGTCAATAGCCTTACTTTTTGGTCCCTTTTGAACAAGAGCATCTCTAATACTGACTAAAGGCATCAGATCTGCAAATCAGTGACAGCCTTGTGGACATCTCTGTGTCCTGCTCTTGTACAAAACTACTTAATGGTGGGGGAGGACTGATAATCTCTGCAGTGTTCATAGCTCCTGTCAAAAAGATGCTGTCAGTCCACATGTCAAGTAGCTTAATGCAAACCCAGGGGTTTTATGTATTCTGGCAGTGACTATAGTTTATAAGCATCTATTAAGAGCTCTGAGTACACACAAACAGAAAAGGAAAAGTGTAATCCATAGTGCTGATAATGTTTGTTCCACATGTGGTGATTTTGTGATTTAGAGAGTACAACTGGGGGTGTGTGTGTATGTGTGGATATTAAATAGGTTATAATGATGACCTCCAAGACCGTCTCAACAAATCTTCCACTCTGCTTCACAACAGGGTGCTCTGTTTGCCTTGTCTGTTAGTGCTGCAGGTATTTATTTATGTTGAATGACATAATGAGGCCTCTGAATGAGTACACTTGCATAATGAATAGGAAAATGGAGCACACTGGATCCACCCTGTGTATTCTTACAGTTCCTCTTTAACCGAACTCTCTTGAAGTGAAATCTTGGTAAATACTCCCCCTCAGCTTTGCCCACTGAAGAGCAGTTGTCAACCAGTAAGCTTAACTGCAGGACTGGGCTCTGCATCCTCCTTGGCCTCCACAGCTCCATCCTGTGTGATGGTGATTGCAATTATCCTGGTCTGGTCTTGCTGACATTGAAAGAGCAAGGCTCCTGGCCTCAGGAGGCCTATCTTTGAGTGTTACATGAAGAGGACTGAAAATTAGTGTGCTTGTGTTCCCTGCTGATGATTTTGCATGATCTACTATGTAGTCTTTAGGTCCTAGGATCCTTTTTTTTTATAACATGAGCGTAAGAAGAGTAACTGCTTCTTGCTTCTAAAATGTTTTCACATTGTTTAATGAGAACTATCATGAATAACAAAGTTTTTAGAATTTACTGCAAGGTGAGCAATTCTAGTGAAGTCCTAAAACCCCTTCCCCTTGGACAGTTTGCAGCCTTACAGGGGGAGTTTCTGTTCTGGAATAACTTCAAAATGTAGCTGGGATATGAAAGCATAGAGGGGTACAAAATATGCAGAACTTCTGGGAATACTCATCAGAAAATCTGTTTTGGAGAGCCCAGATCTTGAAAAAAGGCACTGCAGTTACAAGCCCTAGTGGCCACTGGAGAGTTTGCTCTTTTTACTTCTCAAATATTGTTTTGCCTGGAAATTTTCTAGCATATTACTTTAATGAAATGAAAAATACTCTTCATGGTAGGAAAGTGCAAACTGTCGGACTATCTTAATTTAAATGGTATCACGCTCCCTTGCCATATGTTTACAATATGCCCAGAACGGTCATACACAGAGTTGAGTTTTCTTCCTTTACAGAATCACAGAATGTTCGGGGTTGGAAGCAACCTCGAAAGATCATCTAGTCCAATCCTCCAGCCAGAGCAGGATCACCTAGACCAGGTCACACAGGAACATGTCCAGGTGGGTTTTGAATGCGTCCAGAGTAGGAGACTCCACAACCTCCCTGGGCAGCCTGTTCCAGTGTCTGTCACCCTCACTGTGAAAGTTTCTCCTTAATGTTTACATGGAATCTCCTATGTTCCAGCTTGCACCCATTGTCCCTTGTCCTTTGACCTTCCTCATTCCTTACCTCTAAAATTGTACTGAAAGCATAATAAATATTAATACTGATGATGATGTTAAGATAACATTTGCCTGTTGAAAAAGGGTGACTTGTGATGCAGGTCTGTAAAGGGGACTTAATGCATACGAACAGTTGGGAAAGGTCTGATAACGGTGTAGCTGGCTGTGTATGAGAAGACTGTAATGTTGAAAACCTAGCAGAAGGAAATGCTGAGCTTTTCTACAGGAGTGTAGTGTAATGCTTGGCATGAAGGTCTGTGAGCAGAGGAGGGCTGCCATTTGCTACAGTGCTCTATATCCAAGGGACATCTCTTTACTCAGCTAAAAAGTAGTAGATTTTGGAATGCGTTAAAATCTGTATTTGAATAATGCTTTTGGACACCTGAATGCTATTTAGGACAATGTATAAAAAGTTAGTATTTACAAAGTCAGTGTCCTGTAACTGTCATTTTAATGAAGGCCTTGGTTTACTCTTAGGCATAATTTATGATAATAGTACACTACTGCGGTCTACTTTGGCTCTCGGCTCCTAGTTTTAGGTTTAGATCTTGATCTTGCTGCTGGATTATTTATGGTGTAAATGAAATAGTGATAAAATGTGACTTCTTGTCCTACTGCAGAACTGGCAGAGTGAGTTGATGCTCCAAAGCCTCGTAACTAACGGTTTTAAAACAAGTAATGAAACAAAGTTGGAATACTTCTTTGCCATCGATAAATATTTGCATCTCAAATGACAGATCATGACAAGTCTACTTCCTCATGTGTGAGTAATGCAAATAATTTTTGTGGAGTTACAGTGGAGCAACTACATGGCTTGTGGTGTGACAATCTGCTGCTCTTCAGCATCTTTACACTTCTATTGCTTACTTGGAACTTAAAGTTTAAGGAATTAATTACTCCCCAAGTTCATCCTGTACTACCTAGGTAAAAATTCTTAATGAATAGGTAAAGGGCCAGAAAATGGAACAGGGCAGAGAAGTAGAATTGGAAGTAGCACAAATGTTTGGGGGTTTTTGGGTGTGGGGTTTTTTTTGTGGTTTTGTGTGTTTGTTTGGTGGTTGTTTTTTGTTTTTGTTTTGTGGGTTTTTTTGTGTTTTGTTTTGTTTTTGTTTGTTTATTTGTTTGGGGTTTTTTTAGATTGTGGGAGAGGGGAGTGAGACTAATGATAGTGTGAGGGGGGAAGACTTGACCATGATGTGTGCACCTGGGAAGAATGCAGCATAACCAGACATGGCCACTTGTTTTTTCTCAACAGAAACAACGTGCACTTGCAACTGCTCCCTTCAGATACACTTCTAAATTCAAAGGTATATGAGAACACTTTTCTCCTAGGAAAGGAAGAGGCTTGATGTATGCTAGATCTGTCTGCCTCAAGATGTGTATGGGACAGATCTGAAAATTCTTAAGAAAAATGAAGATTTTACTTTTTTTTTTTTAAAGTAGTCTCTAGAAGTTTGTATCATTGCAATCCTCTCCCACAGGGAAAGGTGTAACATGCCCAGGCACCACCCTCACCTTCTTGCAGCATCTTTAATGAACACATATTACAAATAGGAAAGAAAGATGCCAGCTAGCTAATGTGACCCAAAATTATTATGAACTGCTATCTGTTTATCTCTGCTGATAGCATCCAGAAATCTGCCATTTGGGAGAGAAGGAACCCTTGCTACTCTTTCCTTATTAAATCAGTAATAACCTTCCATGTTTGGTTGGAAAATATAGGTACTGCTACTTGTGGCAGGTCTTGGTGAGAGACTGGATCCTTATTATTCACTGGGGAGATGGTCAGCGAGACCAGTATCACTGAAAGGAAATACAGGAGATTTGTATATAACTTTTATTAGGGTAGGTGATTTCCATCTGTAGAAGGCAGAAGTAGTACTAAAATGAGCCAATTTCTGGTTGCTGAACTGAGAACTCCAAGGACAGAGGAATTGCAGGTGTGCATGAGATGAGGTGACATGCTGTAGTATGTCAATATAGCCAGGAGGAATTGGAGATCTTGACGATGAAGCAAGTAGGTGCTGTTTGAGTCTGATGGGCCTTTTGTGGAGGATAAGAAATACTGTTACATGCAAGGAGTTCTCAGAAGTGTACTCTAACCTTGGAATGAGCCCATTGCAACTGCCTGACAAACTCAGCTTTTGACAAACCAAGAAGATTGATAGAAGAATTCATTTCAAAATAGAGGGCATTTTCAATCAGCTAGACAAAGCATCCTTAATGTCCTTAAGATACCATGGTACAAAAAGTATTGCTTAAATAATCTGGGTAAACTTATAATGTGCTGCTCTGATTACTTGATTATCAGTAAAGGTTTATTTTATGGCATTAAAAATAATGCCAAAATATGTTCTTGATTTATGGTATTCTATAAGGGGGCATGTCTGTGTGGATGTGTGCCTGTGTGAGAGAGAAATATGGTAATGTTCTCTAGTAACCCAGAACAGTTGTTATTGCCTGGATCATCTAGAAGCACAAGATGTTTTCAGCAATTAATTTATAGACTTAGCAGATGCCTGTTATGGCGAGAACCCAATAAAGGACAAGAGCTGTTTTAACTGAAAGACTGATAGTGTTTTCCCAATAACTGAAGCTTAGGAAAGAAATCCCCAAATTTAATTCCTTATTTTGAAACACCTATTGAGAAACACGTAAGCGAGATCTTCAGTTAAGTTTCTAATTAGAGTATCAGTCATACAATATTTTAATGATCTAACAGAAGAAATGTAAACAATTGCCTTCTTTACTCAATACAGTTTGACTGTTCTTGAGAGCTGCTGATAAAATGTATAAAACACTGCTTTGGGTAGCTTTATAAATAACTGAAAGAAAAAAGTAACTTCCAGCTTGACTTTAGAGTGCACTATAATTTTAGCTGTTAGTTTAAAAGTAAAAATAAACTTTTTCCCTATAGAAGGCAAAAGTAATTGACAATACTGTTCCGCTAGATTTCTAAAGAGCAATGCCAGCTTCTGATTGAATTGTGGAATAAGAAATCATACTTCAGCAAATGATGCTGATGACGTTATTGTACAATTTATCTATTGAACAAGAGATAAAATCCCTTTTGAATTTCAAACTGTTTTTCTCATTCTGAGGCAGTATATAAAAAATGAAAGATAAATAATGAAGTAGTATTTAAGTAAATACAGGCATTCCATATGACCATTATTAAAGAGATAAATGTAAAAATAAAGCTTTGAATTTTTATAGAAGCAAAAGATCTGTGTTAGACCATCATGCATGAGCTCTGCTCAACAAGGCTCAAGTATTATGGTACATGCTTGTACTTGGCTTTGCTTGGAGTGAGTCAAAGTATGCTGGATACTACTACCTGACTGTGTAGTGGTTCCAGAATGTTTTTGGCTTGACAATTTTCTCACGAATGTCCATTTTCCTTACTGTGCTTTGTCCAGCTCCTCAAATCCCAGTACTGTCACTTCTTTACCTACCTTTTGATCCAGTAGACATTAAGCAGAGCTTGTTAGATTGTGTTTTGCATTGCATTACATTTGGTCCGTATTCCTTGTTCAGCTGGGTTTGTGTCCAGGATGCCTCCCTCTCTCTATGTATCCCTGTCAAAAAAACCAAACCAATAAAAAGCAAGCAACCACAAAGAACTACCCAAACCCTTTACTGTGGATTTCCATAGCTGTTTATCTAAGGTACTGAGGCAATAATTGTTTATGACTTGCTGAGCTAAGGGTGAAAAATATCCAAGACTGTGAAGGTTTAACACTGACTGCTCAGAAGGAAAGGCCAGATGGGGCAGATTAAGTTATGTGTAGCATAGTCTTTGCTTCAGAGGAATTTAGCCAAAGGCAGGAAGGCTCCAGACAAAGCCAAAGGCTCCCCCTGCACATTCCTGAATTTAGGTCGCATTCAGTGTAGTCTCCTGCTCAGCGATAAACTGTCATACAACTGGATTTTCTGGGTGGGCTGTGATAGTGTGGGTTTACGGGTGAGAGAAATAGGCTTTAGTAGCATAATAGAAACTCTGCTGAGCATGTGTAGGGAAATAGAAATTATGACAGGTTCCATTAATTTGGGCTAAAATGGCTTGAGACTGGTTGTGCATTTTTTCCAGTTAGATCTGCAAATGTCATACTTCACAACAGCTTTTATTTTCCAATGAATGAGACAGTCCTGCTTAACAGCTGGACATTTCTACTTGCCCCCAATACTCCCTTCCCACCACCCGAGTCCCTCAGCTGCTTGTAAGCAGGGTATCGCAGTCCTGCTCATACGGGAGGCTGCAACGTGAGCAGTGTCCAAGGCCACTCACATTGGTAGAGGAAGTACTTGCCATTAAGGATTGGCACTGGTTCCCCTACCCAGCACGCCGGGCATGCCAGCATTCCCCCAGCCTTCAGCTGTCAGCATAACATTCTGTGGCACTCAACCATATGAAGGTTGTGGTTTGTGGGTTGTCAAACCAGTTAGGTTGGCCATCGCTGCAATAAGCTAGGAAGTTGATTTCTTTGCCTTCTTGCAGTAACTTGTCAGATAGCATATTGCGTGGAAATGGAGTTTGAGAGTGATTTGTTCCAGTATTCAGCTGATACAGAATTGCATCTCTTTCTCTTTTTTTTTTTTAATGATGAAACAGAGTGCCTTCTGTCTGCAACAGAAGGAGAGAAATGAATAAATATGAGTAAGCTGAAATTGGACTGGCTTCATCCCTACATTTTATGAAGATCTAAAAAGCCACTTAATGTATTTGTGACAGTAAATATATGAATTGCAGCATGTGATTCCTTTTTTTCCTAAAATATAATTATTTAAATTATACACAGGGTGACTAGTAGATTCCAAAACTAGTACTACAGTTACTCTTTAGAAATATATATGAGGTTTCTAAAACTGTTCACTCACAAAGCTGTAAAACATAGATTAGCAAGATGTCATTAAAAGCAGCAGATGCTGTAGTGTTTTTTCTGCAAGCACAGCAAAAGTGAAAGCACAGCAGTTCCTCTATTTTTGCCTCTTTCTGGCTTATTTTTATCTGTCTCTTGCCCTCTTCCCTCCTCTCTCATTTTTAACACGCATCATTGTTTGGCTCCTAATGGACCCTAGCAGCATTGAGTACATACGCTCTAGGATTAGGATTTGTGAATTGGAAAGACTATAATGATTTAATTTTTCCCCCTTCCATCTCTAGCTACGTAGATGACCCCCCTGATAGGTCTCAGGCAGAAGTAATTTGAGACTTGCATGACAGGTCTGTTGCTTTCTCATTAATTGATTTCTTTAATAACCATTGAAAGCTAAAGGGGAGGAGGGTTGGGGGTGGAACCGCAGTGAAGTTAACTAGCAAAAGATTTGACCTATTTTTTCAATCTGCATGGCTCTGCAGACATTCAGTTACAAATCTGCCTCTTTAGGAGAGCTTTTATTTTATGTTTTCTGTTTTGTTTTTTTCCCTTCATGAACAGTTGCATTTGGTTTGAATGTTCAAATTTGATGGGTTAAAATGTAAAATTTTGTCATTGTATAGTGTCATGGAAATGTGCATTATGGCGAGGAAGTAAGGGAAGGCACCTACTTTGCTGGATTGCTGTGGGGTTTTCTGCTCTCTGCCCTGTCCCTCCATCATTTGATAGCTGTGTGACATTACATGCTTGATTATTTTTTTTTTTCATCCTGCAGTATTACAAAGTGTATGAAATACAGTTACCACTTTGTGCATGAATTGTTGTGATGCTGTTTTGCTCACAAAGCTGAATAAGGCCGACAGTTGTTTCTTTTTCTTTTCTTAAAGTTTTTGATAATGTCTCTGGGTCTTTGTCTCTATTTATATTAAGTTGTGCTGGTCTTCAACAGGTTTCCTTTTCTCTTTATTTTTTTTCCCCTTACTTAGTAGTGAAGGACCAGGGATTAGTACTAAATACTGTAACAGCATGAGGGTTCATGACAGGCTTATGACCAATGCTTTGACCCTCCAGATGCTCTCGATAAGCATTACATAGACATCTGAAGGGGGATATTCAGTTGGTGAGTAGGTAAGTGTATAAAGTTTGTCTTCCGATGTTTGATCGTAGAGAGGTTTCCTTCTAGAGTCGCTCATTAACAAAGAGTAGGGCTTTGTGCAACTGAAAGCCAGGGAACTGACTTTCTGTTTCTGAAGCTGCTCCAAGATGTAGCTGAAACTACAGCTACAGAAGACCGCATAAACCCATCCTTACTGGTTACACCTGTCATTGTGCCATAGTCAGTGGTGCTGGAGCACAGCTTCATGCAGCTATTCAGTTTCTCACTGTTTGCTCATGATCCTTATGGATCCTCCCTTATGGCATTGCCTGTGACGTAGGTGTTGGTTCTCACCAGCTGGAGAGGCTCTTGAAGAGGGCAATAGATTCCAGAGCTCAGTCAGCAGGGAGGGGGCCACAGTGTTGAGGAAACAGCAAAGCAAAGGTGAGCTTGGACTAGTTGTGGTTCTGTAGGCTTCCTAGGAGCTGCTCAGAGGTTATCTCTCTCTTTAGCTGTCCTCTGTGTCAGTCAAGAATATTCACCTGCTTTAGGCCTGGAAAAGGATAGTTTCTGCATGCTGTGACCGTGGTGTAACAGCATTTCTCAGCCCTTCTCCTTCGTCCCCCTTTGGTTTTACAAATGTGCCTCTCTGAGGTTGAAAAGATATCCCTGTAGGTAGGAGTTGATCTTGCGGGGGGGTAAATTTGTCACCTTTTTTGAAGTAAAAATTGTGATTACACTGTAGTTGTGGGTACTCTGAAGTCTGATTTTTCTTTGTGTTCCTGGGTGGAGGCAGCAGTCACAGTCTTTGGAGCCAGGCTGTGTCAGTAACATTTCTCTAGAGGATTATGATTGACATGCACATTGAGAAAGTGACTGTCAGCCCAGGAGCTCCCAGGTGGGTAAGAGACTTGCTGTTGCTTCCATTGGAATTGGCAGACCAGCATAGTAGATACCATATGAAACAGTTCGTGTGCTTTTTTTGACCAAGCTGTCTTGTAATTCTCCATGCATACCAGAATGCTCAGTTTACTGCAGTAACTGGAGCAATGGGACAAGCTCTAAAGACCTGTGGAAGAGGTGATCCCCAACAAGGCAATGTGTTTATGTCTTTAAGTTCTGATGGGTGGGTCTTGGTGGTTGGGCTGAGTTAGCCTGTACCTTTACAAGTATCCATGTTGCTTCTTTGCTCAAGCTGCACCCTCATATTGCCAGGTCACGGCTTATTTTAAAGATGGAATGTTTTTCCTTTTGACTTTTTAGTTATACTCCTAAATAACCAATTTGATCTCGTTTTATGACTGGGTGACCCTTCTGGTGGACAAAGGGAAGGCTGTTGATGTGGTCTACCTAGACTTCAGCAAAGCCTTTGACACAGTTTCCCACAACATCCTCCTGGAAAAGCTGGCAGCCCGTGGCTTGGACAGGTGCACCCTTCACTGGGTTAAAAACTGGCTGGGTGACCGGGCCCAGAGAATGAGTGGTTGTGAATGGTGCTGTATCCAGTTGGTGTCCCCCAGGGATCAATACTGAGCCTAGTTCTATTCAACATCTTTATTGATGACCTGGATGAGGGGATCAAGTGTACTGTTAGTAAATTTGTGGATGGCACTAAGTTGGGGGGGGAGTGTCAATCTGCTGGAGGGTCAGGAGGTGCTGCAGAGGGACCTGGACAGGCTGAGTCAATGGGCTGAGGCCAGTAATACGAGGTTTAACAAGGCCAAGTGCAGGGTCCTACGCTTTGGCCACAGTCACCCCATGCAGCGCTACAGACTGGGGGATGAGTGGCTGGAGAGCAGCCTGGCAGAGAGGGACCTGGGAGTACTGGTTGATTACTGGCTGAACATGAGTCAGCAGTGTGCCCAGGTGGCACAGAAGGCCAATGGCATCTTGGCTTGTATCAGGAATAGTGTGGCCAGCAGGTCAAGGGATGTAATTCTTCCCCTGTACTCGGCACTGGTGAGGCCTCACCTTGAGTACTGTGTGCAGTTCTGGGCCCCTCACTTCAAGAAGGATATTGAGATGCTGGAGCAGGTCCAGAGGAAATCAACAAGGCTGGTGAAGGGACTGAAGAGAAAGTCTTAAGAGGAGAAGAGGCTGAGGGAGCTGTCACTGTTCAGCTTGGAGGAGACTCAGGGGGCACCTTATCACTCTCTACAACTACTTGAAAGGAAGTTGTAGTCAGATGAGGGTCAGGCTCTTCTCACAGGCAACTAGTGGCAGGATGATAGGGCATGGCCTGAAGCTGCGCCAGGGGAGATTTAGGTTGGATATCAGGAAGCACTTCCTCACAGAAAGGGTGATTAGACTGCCCAGGGAGATGGTGGAGTCACCATCCCTGGAGGTCTTTAAGGAAAGATTGGATGTGGCACTTAGTGCCATGGTCTAGCTGATGTCATGGTGTTGGTTCATAGGCTGGACTTGATGATCTTGGAGGTCTGTTCCAGCCTTGGTAGTTCTGTTTTTCTGTGATAAGAGCTGTCATCAAGTAATTCTTAGGAATCATGTTTCTTGCAATTTCAAAAATAAAACTCATGGACTCCAATTGTGTAAAAATATTCTATAATGACATGATTATAACTTATATTGGTTCCCAATTTTGATTTAGTTTCTGGGTTTATATTCTAATAGAAGATACTAAATCAATTCAGAGCAGAGTCCTGTTCCTCTGTAATGTGGTGGTGGTCATCATGGTGTGCAGAAGCAACTGCTTTTATCCCAAGTAGCATGTAGTGTGATGTGTTTAAAAACAAATAAGCAAGACATTCTAATGATCCCATGGAGAAGTGCAGTCTTATAGCACTCCTAGATAGAAATACAAGAAGTAACAAATACTTACCGCTTGAAAAGTTTTAAGTAATTATCTTACACAAGTATTTTGTGACCTGCCAGAGAGGATAAGCGCTCTGCCTGGTTTTCAGCAGTGGGAATTTGTGGGGTGTTTTTGTTTTCAAACTCTGGTAGAAAAAGAGCCACCTATCCTGTTACCATCTCAGTATCACTTACTTGTGGCATATAATAGTAACCACTGGGGGACAGTGTTACGGTATCAGCCTCCCTCAAATACCCGCCTGCCTAAATTTTTTATTTTATTATTTTTTAACCCCTGTGCTGGTAGAGGTGGGCAGTTACATAGCAGTACTAGGAGGGACTCTTGTTTTAGTCAGGTGTCTTTTGCGGGATCATTTGAAGCTGGAGTGTGCAAGCTGCTGACAAAAAAAATCTTGTAAAATGAGCTAAAAGAAAATAGGATTGTGGCAGTTTCTTGTGTGTTTTGGTGTACAAAATAACTTGCTTATGGGTCCAAGATATAAATGATTGACAAATACCCAAGCTATGAGGTTACTTTTTTTCTTTTGTTTGACACATGATGCAGCATTTTCAATTGCTGTCAAAACTGGTAAGCCAGCATAGATTTCATGCAGTGAATACCCATGGCTGGCTGGTCACTGCAGCTCACCAATGTTATGCTGCAAGGTTCCCTTCCCCGTCTGCTGTTTCTGGCTGCAGCAGCCTGGTGAACCATTTCCAAAGTGGGGTTTGGGTGATCTGCTAGCAAATCCTATTATTGGTTAAAAGTATTTGTTCTTGTACTGCTTTGTCTGATCACTAATTGTTTATAGCGCATTAGGAGTACAATGAGATTTCTGTCAGCTGTATTATGAGCATTTTGTGTGGAAGACTTATTATTTGGCTGTGATGGCAAGTTTTGCTTTGGGAAAGCTTCATTATGGAAGGCAGAAAACAAAGGCTCTTCATTTCAACCACTGCACTCCAGTAGAGGCTTGTTTCCCCAGCTTCCCAATAGATGTCAGGCACAGAGGGGTCAGTAAGCTCATCTGGAGGGCTGCATGCTCTGTGCTTGTGGAAGCAGAGCCACAGCTGCTTTCCAGATTGCCTCTCTGCCTTTCCAAAGGGGAGCTCCACAGAGGTGACAATAAAACAAGAAAGTATTGAGAAAATTCAGAAATAATTTGAAATAGAATGTAAAGATGGTGAGAAATGTACAGGAAAGCTTGGGAGCTAGTGAGGACTAGTTGCTGCTTTTTCTTTGTGGAATATTTTGATCAGTCTTGGTGGTATTTAATTATCATACTGTGCAGGTAGAAACTTTGTCTCAGAAGGTGTGCATGCATCTAAGTTGTTTTCTGAGATTTAAGGTGTGAGCATTTGTATAGGTATTTTTACAAATCCTTTGCTGAAACACTTCTTTCAGAAAAACTAATTCAGAATCATTCTTTTCAGTTATAGGTATCCTAATACACCTAATCTCCTTTCTCAGAAGATAATACTTTAAGAAATACTCGATTCCAGAGCAGATTACAGAATACAGATTTCCAGAGCAGAATCTGAATGAGGTCCTGTCGTGGTTTAACTTGAGCTTCTCAAGAAGTCACATTTTACATTTGCTTTTGTCTCAGTTTAGTGATGCTGTGCTGACAGAGTGAATTGGATCAGGAACTGATCCATCTGAAAACTCAATGCTGTTCTGGTGAGGTGGGCAGAGATAGGGCTTCAAGAAACTGAAGACTAATCTGCTTCCGTGGCTGCAGTTAGGGTGGCAGGGTAGGACATGTGTAAGGAAGCCTGAGTGCTTGAGTGGCTGCGTCTGCTCAAAATGCTGTGCCTGGGTGGGTGGAGATGGCCTGGGGAGCCTGCCCTGTTCCAGCCTAGTTGGATCCAGCTGGAAACTCCAGCTGCAAATTGCTAACAGTCCTTATCTCCTTAAGTATTCTCAATTTAAGAACAAAACAGGTAAAATAATTTGCGCTGTTTGACCACATGCTTCTTCAGAAATTGGTTTCCTGAATATCTGTGTGTATCGGTTATCTTTTTGAATTGGAAGCTAATTAGAGATAAACTGAGCAACTGGATTTTTGTACCAGTTAGGAACAAGGTTTTGTTCAGAGTTTTTGCAAAAAGTGTCTGGATAGAAATAAGACTGCAATTCTTGTGCCCAAGTAGTCAGATAATATGCTGACATTTTACTGCGTGTACACACACATGTATAACAGACAAATGTATAAATGTATATGCCATTACATACACTTTGTATATGTATATATGTTTCTGTGCGCATATATATGCATTATGTATTCACACATAAAAATGTAATGAGTGAATATACCATTGTGATCATCTTGTGTGACTAATACATGCGAAGCAGCATGAAAATTGGTTCATCTTGCGCTCCTTCAAAAGGTTTGATGATTTTGTGACCTAGCTCTTGGAATGAAATCTTGACTTCGAAGTCAAACCACCCATCCTTATTCTGAGTACTTACAGAAATACAACTATCCTACTGTGAGGTATCAATAAATTATTCCCTCTTCAAAGGGAACAGTTTTCACCAGAATAAAGATTTAGTGTGAGCTTTCATCTCGGAGCAGGAAAGTTCCTGAAACATGTCCTATGTCCTAATGTAGGGAGAAACAGGATTTGCACCAGAGGTACTGGTTTGTTTGTAAGAGAGAGGCACATGTTTAAATCCTTCCTGTTGTATGCCATGACAGCTCACCTGCAGTGGAAGATCCAAACACCCAAGAAGACAAAGAAGCTTGCAAATTTTTAAATGCTTTGTGGTGCATGCTCTTCTTTCAAGAACTGAAGTTTGTGCCTCTCCCAGGTAGTGTGATGACAGTGTTCAGGAGTGTAGAGCATGCCTATAGATTGTGCAGGCAGGTCAGGTCACTTGCTCAGACACAAGTGCACACTTTTAGCAGACAGATGGAGGCTTGAGCATTGCCAGTCATGCAGCACCTGCGTTTGCTCAGGGACTTTGTTGCAGAATTTGTGCAGGATGGCAGCAGGGTGGGCTTCTTGAGGCAGGCAGACACTGAAACATTTTGAGGATGTACTTTTTTTTTAAATTAATGTTTCATTGAATAGAAAGCATCTTCTATCTTCTCTGCTTTTATAAAAATGAATGCTAACCCAACATAACTTACTGAGTTCTAGGTGAACAATATAATTTCTCAACATTTCAGACACCTTTTAATATTTTTGAGGAAGGCACTGATGAAATATCCACTTCTGTTCTGACTTGTTACAGTCTTTTGTAATACATGGACCGGTTGTTGGAGTGATCACTAGGGACTTTTAACTACATCCTTCATTATTTTGCCTCCTCATAGTAAATAGATCAGAATAAGGAAAATAAATTAGAACACTAGAGGACATTGATGAGATGAGCTATCACTTAATGACTAGGCTAAGAACTACCACAGAGGAACCTGCAGGAGTAACATTGGCTTTATAGTGGTCAGAGTTGTTATTTATCAAAATTATTGCTGAGGTTTTTACTTCTTTAGAGAGTTGCTCTGAGCCACTTAGCAACTTTTGGGTCATCTCCAAATGGCAAGTAACAACAGCTTCTTTTTATGTCTTGCAAGCTTCCTTGGTGGATGGAGGAGAGCTGCGTTAAGAATGTGTGTGCTTGCCAAGAGCCTGGTGGATGATAATACCTTGGCTACAGTTTTAATGTAGTTACAGGTATTACATTTTTAAAATTTTTTTTCTTGCTTATGTACTGAAAATGTGATTGGAGTAAAAGATAAAGTAATGTTGCAGTGCCTGGTGGGTTTGAACACTGTATTAGGATGACCTATTGCAATTTAAAAATTATGTTGTCAATCTTCCCTTTTATCTACATTTTCCTCCTTCTCTTTTTTTCTCTGTGCATCATTTAATTTCATTTGAGCCATGTAACTTTTCATATGTAGATGTTTTCTGGCTTGCTCTTCTCTTTGGTTGTCTCAGACTTGCTGAAATAAAGGGACATAACAGCTCTGTATTTTAGAGGAGGTGGCACAGGGAAGTAGGAGACAAATGTAGGCATGGAACGGATGCAATGGGATCAACTGTTCATTTTTACTCAGTGCAAGAAGTATGGACCAGGAATTAAACTGGTGAGTGACAAGTTTAAAAAGAAGGGAGGTGGTTGTTTTCACACAGTCTGAATTTACACTGGGGAGTGTCAAAAGCTTGCATGGGCTCAGCAAGCTACTAGTACAGCTTGTGGAGAGAGTGGCAGCTCTTTGGGGACTGCTGCATGCAAAGATGCCTTTTTTTGGTCTAGAAAGTCCCTAAGACAGAGTTTTTTTAAAAGCTGGGAGAGTATTTTTATCTCCACTGACCTTTAGCAGTGGGCTAGAATTTTGGAGACCTGAATTTTACCGTGACCCTGATTCATGTGTTCTGATTTTACTGTGTGCAGAAAGAGTGAGAGTGATACCTTCAGTATTCTATCATCTGTATCTTCTTCAGCCTTGGTGATGGCTGGTGGAGGGCATCTGAGAGAAGGCACTGTGCTTAAAAGGTGGGGGACTAGAGTACATCTTCCCTTCTGTTCCCTTCTCCCTCTGCCTCATCTGCACTTGGAAAGTTACAGAATGACTAAACTCTTTATTTTTAGACATTACAAAGAAAGAAAGCATTAGACAGCTGGCTGCAAAAATATTTATTTATGACCTTTCTCTACATTTATGCAGTTCTTGTTGCTATTCTGGAGAGAGCATGCACTTCTTCCCTGCTTCAGCTCTTCAGTCTTACAGGGTTTCAGGAGAAACTGAAATACTTACAGCATTATGAATACAGATATTGAAAAATAATTAAAAAAAATCATTTACTTCCAAAGCATGGCTACTTCTGTTTGTAAGCTCCTGGCCTTGTCCTTATTTTCATAGTAACTCACTAACTAGACAAGCAACCCAGGTACTGCTGATAGAGGTTGCACTGGCTTATTCCCATATCAGTGGCTGAATGCCCTCTGCTACAGTCAGTCTTGTTATGAATTAACCTACAGCCTGAGGTGGACTCTTCCCTAACCTTTCCACTTATGAGAGGAAGGATTAAATGGGTTTACTAGCTCAGTGAGGCAAAAAGGATTTAGCAGTGAGTGTGAACAGGGGCCAGAAGTGGGGCCATGATCAGTGAAGTCTGGCCTGCAGCTTGTGAGGGAAGCTAGCAGGTGTGAAGAGGTAGTTCAAACAGATGTTGCTGATCATGGGTTTTGTGATTAGCGCAAAATCTTAAGGGGAAAAAAAAGTGTATTTTTGGCTGCACAGTGGGAGATATGACTTCTAGATGCATATGTTTAGTCAAAAAAAAAAAAAAGCAACAACATAAATGTGAGAAATCCAGCTGCAAAAAATAAACAGTTTTGTAATAATTGAATGGTATGGGTCAGTCATATCAGAAGTGTTCCTTAAGAGTAACTGTAGGGCAATTATTTCATAATAGTGCTGTTGAGTTATCAGGATAATTTGCTTTATTTAGTTAAAATAGTGTACATTAGCACTGCACTAACCAGTAAGCCTGCAAGCTGAAATAGAGCTACTAAATCCCTTTTTATTACAGCTACCTTTCACAGACTGTTGAGTAAAGTGAAACTTTCTATTATGTAGAAGTACTCTTGGATGGAAGCCCTTGAGTCACTTACTGCCCCCAAGCATATTATTGTGACCACATTTTCTTCTTTAAAGCTGATCTTTGTAAAGCCATTTTCCATCTACATAGTATCCAAAGTATGAAAAAACACTTGATGCTGAATGCTTTTTGCTAGACCAATACACCGAATTTATAGGGCACTTCGTTTGCCAGCTGAAGAATTACTAAAACCTTTTTGAAGGTGAAGCATTGCTCTCACAAGCAGAGATGGAGTAGTTTTATACAGCTAATATATGTATGTGTCAGTGCTCCTGTTGCATCAAGTGTTACAAGGTGTAGTGCTCTTCTTTAACCTGTCTTTTATATCCATCTTTGAGATATTAAAGATTTTTTTCCTTTTAAGAGCCAGAAAAATGCACAGCAGTGGTACTGTAGCATTACAGGGGCTGTGGCAGTACTTCAGTACTAGACTGATATTCCAGAGAGGTGTCTGGCAGGTGGAGCAAACCCAATCAGCTTCTGTCACCACTGGCTTCTAGGACTCTACTCATGCTAGATCTTGGCAAATACCTGCACTCAGTAAAGTATTGGGTTGCACTTGCTTATTTTAGATGAGTAGTTTCTCATTCGACACCGTTAGTTCCACCAGCCCTCAGTGGCACTGCAGATTGCTGCCATCCATGCTCCCTGAGGTCCCAGTATTGTAATAGATGAATTTTTGATTGCTAGTTTGACATGTCCTTTGATTTTTGTTACAAGGCGTGAGCAATGCCTGCTATTAGGAAATATTTGAAATAGCTTTCCAACCCTGTGTTTAAGTATCAGGACATTGATAATTGATGTGTGGGTTGGTTGGGGGGTTTTTTGTGTGTGTGTGGTTTTGGGGGGGGGGTGGAGGGGTTTGTGGGGTTGTTTTTGACATTTTTTGGATTTGTTGTTTTGTTTTGGGGTTGGGTT
>JANHGN010012860.1:0-61919 GCA_024605025.1 Megaceryle maxima | reverse complement strand
AGTAAACCTGTCTTTTTTTTTGGGGGGGGGGGGGGGTGGGGGGGTTGTGTTTTTGTTTTTTTGGTGTTGGTGGGGGGGGGGGGGTGTTTTTGTTTTTTTTTTTTTGGTGGGGGGGGGGGGGGCGGGGGCCCTGTTTGGAAACCCTTGATTCTTGCAATCCTTTCAGGCTGTTTAAAAAATCCTGTAATCCCTATTTACCTGTTGTGGGCTGTCTGGTGGTTTGAGCATCTTCATTGCTGCTGAGAAACTGTCAAATATTGATTTGCTGAAGGGCAGCCACTATGATCAGTAGAAATGGCAGATGACCTGCTGTTGTGGAAATACTACAGTCACATACCATAGGAGGGCTCTACAGACAGATTTCCAGTGCCTCAGATGACTAAAGAGTTGCTATATATTAGCTTCTAGATCAGATTCAGGGCAAAGGTTACATGTTACAAGCAGAGCTGTTTAATTTGTTGTAAAATCCAGAGAACCACAAAAAAATTACTTTTCTCCTTTTTTAAAAAAAAAAATTATTTAATGCAGGCTTTGCTAGTGCTAATGAACATCAGCCTCCTGGGATTATGAACATCAACAGCACCATTTCTAATTAATTATGGGATTAAAATGATATCATTATGTTAAGATGAAAAGCAGAAAACTAAAAAGGTTACATGGTAATTAATTAGGAAGGATCAAATAGCCAGTAAAGGAGGACAGATAAAGCTTTCTGAGTCTGTGGGGGCATTTTCCTTACTCTTTTATTAGAGATTTTTTTACCAGTGATACTGCAGTTACGTTTCCAGTTGACGCACCCAGGGTGGTTTGTGCTCGTTGTGGATCTGACCCATTTGTATTTCTAAAAAGAAACTTTTACAGGGTGTGGGGTGCCCAGGAAGTGAAGCCAGCATTTTTTTAAGGTGAAGTTTTATGGACATGAGGAATTAGATGTCTGTTGCAGAGTGGTGGGAATGGCTTCTAAAGAATCTGTGGATTTCGGTTTCATTTTCCTTGGAGTTGATGGCCAGGTGGGGTCCTCATCTCCTACACAGCACTGTGCCTGCTGCGATCACTGCAAAAAGCAAGTGGTGCCCAACTAGCATTTACCTTCCTCCACAAGGGCAAAATTAATTCTTAGATTGTTGGTTGTTTTTTGTTTGTTTGTTTTGTCAGGAAAAAAACCAACATCTCCTTTTTCTGCTTATTCATCTGTTGTAATAGCGGCTGTATTTAAAGGCTAGTTGGCATTTGTTAAAGGGCAGGTCAGAAGCCCCAAATGCTATCTGTTCTTGATCAAATTTCCATACTTCTAGTGAAATGGTGCTTCTTTTTATGGTCTAGGGAGGTGGGGGATCATTTTGCAAAGGGATCTTTCTGATCTCTGATTATGGGGTGGATTGTGAGGCCTTGCTGTCGCTGTTGTAAATTTGACAAAAACACAACGATCCAAAATGCAAGCCAGTGCCTGCCTTCAGGGCGTGCAGGACACTCAGAAATGCTTGTTGGCTGCAGGCAGACAGTGTGGTATTTATGGGCCTGCAAAGGCTGAGTGTTTTCCACTCTGATGCTCTGCAGTAACCCATATTATCTGAACTGGCTGGCTGTGCACTTTTTGTTTTGGTTTTAAATGTGACTTCAGACTGTGAATGAGGAAGCTGCCTTTGAAAAGGTTTTTGGATTCTGAGTTTAATTCCTTTGCTTATGTTGGTCTTTCATTTCTAGATCCAGAATAGATGGGGGTGCTTTTGGCAAAAAAATTCTTGTCCTTTTAATTTCTGTGTAATTGTATATGAGCTTGCAATTCAGTTTACTGGAATCCATTGAAAAAGATATTAGTGTGGCATTTGTTCAGATTTACAAGTTTTAAAGAGAAAATCTGGCAATATACTCAATTTTTGTTCTCCCTGCTCTTCCACCGTAATTCTTCCCTCTTAATTGCAGTACCTTGTGCAATAAATAGTCCCATGGGTTTCAGTAAGATTGCTTAGGAAATTGAATACCACAGCCTTAGCAGTAATGCAAAAAATGAATAGTACTTTTAAGAAGTGCAATATTTAGCAAAAGACTCACACTTTGTGAGTGTATCAAATAGGAATTCTGCTTTGTTTACTTATGAATCTATTTAAATTATTATGAAAAGCTATCAGTAAGAATTATATTGGTGATGCTTTTTATGGCACCTGGTGTGACATTTGGGATTCTATTGATTAAATCCTACTTTAAAATTCTATTTTAATCTTGAAGAACAATTTTTATACTGTGAACTATAGCTTAAATTTGATAAGTTTTTTGTATGAAAAGTTAAAAACATCTCTTAAATTTTACCAGTTCCACCAAAGGCAGTCACATGGACATGGCGCATGCACACTTGAATTGGTGGTCAGACGTTCAATATTGCAGGCATATAAAATATTTCTGTTAAAATTGAGTGTCCTAATAGGAATTAACAGTCCTTTGAGGGGACTTTTTTTTTAAAAAGCTTTTTTTCAAAAGTGGAGAAAGACCACAAGATCGTATCAGGAGGAGGACCTGTATGGTTGGCTGGGTTGGTTTTGGGGTTTTTTTTGGGAGGTGGTGTTGTTTTATTTTTTTGGTTTTGTTTGTTTTTTTTTTTTAGCTTTCCTTGTCCCTTCCTTCCTGACATAGGATCATCCTGTGTCTTGCAGCAGTGTACCCTGTACATGTCCTTACTATGCTTTGTTGTCCTTGTGGATGAGCTCTGGTTTGGGTCACATGCCCATTCCTTCAGTGCATGTGAAAAATGTAAGCAGCAAAGGAAGCAAAATATATATTCCTGTTTAGAAAATGCTAGATTGAAGCAGAAAATCTGTTTTGTTTTAGGTGATAGATACAGCATCAATATTACAATTCTATTCTCTTTTAAAAATCTAGAAAGCTACTGTATCTGTGCTTTGCCCTGGATTTATGCATGAAGCTGATGAAGTTGTCTTTCATTTCTTTTGTTTTTACTCCACCTACAACACTCCCCTGTGCTGTCTCAACTTCTAAGTGTCTCCTTGGAGGGTGTTATAAATTTAGCATGAATGCTGATTGACATCCCCTTTACTGTCTGTCTTCAGCTTGACTCTTGTCTGGCTCTATTGCTTTCTCTTCAGGGTTTTAATAAAGAAATTAAAGAAATTCAAATAGCAAAGAGTGGAATTTTGGGGGCAGGGTCCAGCTTTTTGGTACAAAATACAGACATAGATGCTGAGATTCTCAACCCCTCTCTTACATGGCTAGAGAAGCATTTAACAACTTTGGCTACCTTTATGGTTACCAGCTAACAGCAATGGCAAGCACTGGCTTGGTTATGTCCATGTGAAACTCGAGAATAAAATTCTCGCTTCTTTTGTCACCTTATACTCTAAGTAATACACAAATTTCCAGTGTAACTAGATTATGGTGTATTTACATATAACTTGTACAGAGCTTATATGCTTCTGTTTCATGAGCAGAAAACTTGACTGCTGCTTTCTTAAGTTCAGCAGTGAAACTGAATCATCAAATCTTTCAACCCTAGAGCAGAGAATTTATACCTGATGAAGTGCCATTGATTTCATTGATGCTGTGGAGCTAGCAGTATGGTTGCAATCTGCAGCCAATCCAGATTGCAACCAAGTTTTTACAGACTGTAATGATTTTTTTTTTTGTACAAGGATCAAATAGTGAGTTTGCTGGTACAGTCATGTGTCTTTGGACAAATAGTCAGCAAAATTATTTCAGGCTATAGAATTGGTTTTCATATGGGAATGGTCTCAATGTATTACGAATTTTTCCTCAGAAAAATAAACGAAGCAAGATGGTCTGGCATCTCTAGTCTTTCTTTACCAAATGCCATTGCTGTAACTACTGCAACATTGTTTAGGACATAATTCCCTTTAATAAGTTGTGCTGTCTTAAACATAGCAGAAACAACAGTTGTAGCTCAAAACAATGCTTAAATGGTTTAAACTTTATGGTTTAGGTAATTGTATTGACTGGACAGCTTCAGTGCTTGCTGCTTTTAAGGGTTTTGTCTGCATTTCCACTGTGCAAAAGGAGTCCTGAGGCAGTGACTACTCTGGAACAAGATTTATGAAAAAGGCTTGGGAGGAGAATGTTATGTCTTCCTAATCTCTGCAGCCTGCCCTGCTCTTTTCATTTGTTGGTACTTCTCTAGGAGGTATTCCTCTCATGCTTTTGTTCTATCCTTTTTTTTTTTTTTCTTTCCCCACAACATGAAAGAAAATAGTCTGTTTCGTGTGCTCCACAGAGTTCCTTTCATCCTTTAAAGTGATGTTACTTATTTTGTAATGTAATTGCCTGTATGAGCTTGTTTTTGAGGTATAACACTAAGTATGGTTTTTGTTAGCAGGGTTATAATGTTTGTGCATTTACCACATCATTGATTGATAACAGTAATAAAGTAAATAACTGAAGGAATTCACTTGTTTTCCTTTTTTTATTCTTTTGTTTTTTACAGGTTCATTGCTAAACCATGTGCCTTAGGCCTTAAAGTCCAAGCCAATGGTCCACAGAAAGCTCAACCTAATGCTATCCTGGAAAAAGTCTTCACTGCTATTACAAAGGTAGAATATTTAACTAAAATATCTGCCTTAGGAAGTGGAAAGTGGCATTATAAACTTACATCTTAACAAAACAAAGATAACTGCTAAATGCAGTGCTGCATTTTTACAGCTAAAATTAAAACATGAAAATGCTTGAGCAGTTGTGCATCCCTTAGTGACATCTCCTGTAAACTTTCAATCAAAAAAAGTTGTTACAGAAATACTTTGTAGGTGCCATATGGCCACCTACTGGGTTTTTTTTGCTTCATATCTTGTAGAAATTTCCACAAATTTGTCAGGCTTTTTTGAAAAAAGAGTGAATTGTGAGCCATTCAGATTGGCCTTAGTGTGCTTTCCATGCAACTTTTAAGGTACTCCTCCTAGGAGAACTGCCTGAGCACAGGGCACTGGTGGCTTGCAGCTGTTTACATTGACATTAATGTCCTTTGAAACTGGGGAGAGAATTGAAGAAGATACTGAAGTGTGGGTAACTGACCAAATAATTGTTTAGGGCTTGCAGATAATTCTTGTACAGGTTTTTCCCCCACCACTTCTGTCTCGGTCTTTACTGCTCTCATTGTATGACATCTCAACTAAACCTCTGTGTCATCCTGTCCATGCTTTTGAAGTGTCCTGGGCTTTCCCATAGTACTGAGCAGTGAGCAGGTGTTCTTTGGCATCTCCTGATGACCTCAGTGCAGTGGTCAGCACCTTGCAGTGGAAAGGCCTGTGGAGGCCTGAAGGACAAAGTCACTGTGCTGCAGCAACTTCCCAGTCCCATCTTGGCTTCAGGCTGCAGATGGGTATGCAACAGCAAAGATATCAGCCTAAATTTCAGAATATTAGAGTCCTAGAGTGCAAAACTTGGGTTCAGTGTCAGAAACAGTGAAATACACTGTGGATCTATCTTCTTCATGTGTCCTACCCTGTCTTGAGATCACCATGGCACTTGGTGTGTGTAGCTAGTGCCTGTGATTCATGACAGGAGCTGGCAGACACTGCTCCCAGCACCCAGTGCGTAGAGAAAATTGGGAAGAGTTTCAAAGGAAAGTATCTGCTTTCCTGTTAAGACTTCAGTAGGGCTGTCTGGTAGCTGCTCTCAAATAAACTATACGATCTAACTAGCCATCTTTTTTTGTCATGTGCAGCAGTTCCCTCTAGTTAAACTCCAAAGAGCTTTATCAGTCATTTGATTTTTCTAGAGAATGGCTTTTCTTAACCTTCTGCTGAAAAACTAGTAGCTACTTTGGTTGACTAAAAAACCTTCTCTCCTTTTTCTTTTCAGTTTTCTCTCTGCTTTTTCGCCATTTTTTTTTTTCCCCCACATATTTTTTTCCCCCATTTTTTTTTTTCTTCTCCCCATTTGTTTTGGTTGTTTGTTTTCCCTCCCCTGTTTTCTGAGATGGAAGGCAAATACTTCATCTTTCTCTTGTCTTATCCTTTCCCTTTCCTTCCTTTCTTTTCCTGGAGCTTTCCTCTTGCAACATTAAAAAAAGTTTTTATTGTGGAAGCTTTTGTATCTCATTCAGTGTATGTAACTGGCTTGCAGGAATAAAGCTAAAGCTCCACAAAATTGATTTTCTAAAAGCTTTTTCCTATTTCTTTACAACAGGATGTAATAAGAAGAAATACATAGAGAGTCCTCATGCAGTACTCTGTGTAGAATTGCTGCATAATTGCAAATGTGGCCTGTACCTCTCTTCTCCATATAGTAGTCAAATTAAGGACAGACTCGTTTTCTTTTGCCTTAACTCTGCAATGGTTTGTAGCCGCTCTAATGGAATGAGAGTTCCATGTTTTCCATTTTGGAGAATAATTGTGTGTAGTTAACTTTACAGGAAAAATTCTCTTTCTTTGTTGTGAAGGTTATTTTCCCTTTGAAGTTGTCTTTAATGACCTCCTTTTTTAACGTTAACATGCACAAACATGGGATATATCTTCTTTCCATGTCAGTCAAACAATCTTCACTACTGCAACAGTCAATAGAATAAAGATCCTGATGCAGGAGGATGGAACAGGCATAATGTTTGGCAGGCAGGGTGGTGTAAGCCCTACTGTTCAAGAAATGTATGGCATTTTATCCCCACATCATTACTTTCCAAGTTTCAAGCAAGTTTTCATCCCACTGTCCCCTTTAAGTTTCTTATTAGTAATAAACTGTATGCAATATTACAGCATATGTCCTTCTAGATAAATAATAGTCAATGTAAACATATTTTGATGTGGATCTACGAGCAGAGATTTCTGTGGAAGTAATTTTATTTTTATGTATCCATGTGTCTGACAGGCAGCCTCTAGGATATTAAGAGGTAATTACGATTGTTCTAAATTTTAAGTGGAGTTACTGCAGTTGGGCAAAGAAAAAATATTTATCCTTCTCTGTTCTGTAGCATCCTGATGAGAAGAGGTTGGAGGGCCTCTCTAAGCAGCTGGACTGGGATGTACGCAGCATTCAACGTTGGTTTCGACACAGATGCAACCAGGAAAAGCCCAGCACTCTTACGAAGTTCTGTGAGAGCATGTAAGGACACCTCTTCTCTTCTTGTGCCTTCTTAAGCTATTGTCCTCATCAGTTTTCCCCTTAATTCTTCATGGGTATTTTTGTAGATGGGTAGAAGATAATCCAAATTAGTAGAATATAACTTGTTGAAGAAGTAAAACAACATCCTTTCTCCTGAAGGAGTCAGATTGAAAGTACACAAAACGTACAATGGTGAAAAGCTTTCAGAAATCAGGTGATTGTGATTCTATACTGTCAGGTTGCCAGCCTCATCCTTTGACATATTACCTGATGCTAGGGTGGGTAACTGTCTTTACAGCACAACCTTTAGATATACAACCTGACAGAGATCTGATATGGACGAGTAAAGATAAAAGCCAACTGTCAAAAACTTTTTGTTTTTTCTCATCCCAGACTTGTCCACCTTACTAGTCCATTTCCTTGGGTGCCCTGAACTTTGAAAAGCTAAAAACTCTTACATTTTCTTTAGGAAGCTATTTTTCACCTGCTAGGGTTTACTTCCCCACCACCCAGCTGCCCTTCAAACTGATTATCTACTTAAAGATCATTTTTCTAATAAGACTCCATTGTTTTTAGTATCTTAGTAATATCTCCATACCAGGTGGATGTAACATCTTAAGTATTAATGCCATGAAAGAGCATGGAAAATTAATTCTACTTAAAATATTTACATGTTTTTCTTAAAGGAGGACTCATAGACATTGAATTCATAGCAAAACACAAAGAACAACAGTAGTGTAGTTGAAAGACTCATTACTTCCAAGACTCATCTGCCTGGTGCTGCTGGGTGTTGCTCCTTTGATGTAGAAGGTCTTGAATTTAAGGCAAATCTTAGTTAATTTTGTTTTCCAAGTTTAGGTTTTGGGTTTTTTTGGTTTTTTTTTTTGTTGTTGTGTGGGGTTTTTTTGTTTGTTTGGTTGGTTTTTTGGTTGGTTGGTTTTTGTGTTTTGTGGTTTTTTTTATTGTTAACAATTCCTAAATTATTTATTTAAGAAACTGCAAGTAAAGAAATAGTAAAAACACCTGCAGACCAGCCAGAGAGAGTGGGACGTGTGTATGTTTGTGTGAGTGTATATATATTAAAAAAAAAAAAAAAACAACAAAACAAACAAAAAGCAACTTTTGGAATAGACTATTGTATCATTCATGCAGTTTTCCTAAATATCTTTCATACTTTCGCCTTTTGTAGGCTTCTTAATTATTTTCCTGAAGTTTTATTTTCCTGTAGAGAAATACAGGAAGGTTCATAATGTGGTCCTGAATAAATAATGTATTAAGGCATTTTTTTTCTAAAGCCAAACCATAGATGAAATGCTTTTCAAGTAGCAACTGATACTTTCAACTAAGGCCTGAATAGTTGACAAATTAGCAGATTTACTGTAAAGCATATTGTCTCTAGCTCAGAGAATTAGTGGGGGTTTTTTGTTGTTGTTTTTGGTTTGGTTTGGTTTTTTTTTGTTGTTGTTTTTTGTGGGGTTTTTTTGTTTGTTTGTTTTAGAAGAGAGATCAGTTGTCTAAAGATGATTGACCTTTAATAAACCAAGGAATTAACTGTCAGAATGCTTAAGTCCTTTCCTTGGTATTTACAGCTAAAATCCACACCACTTAATAGAAGCTGAGCAGGGTGAGATTATAGATATACTTAGTCAACCTGTTGCTAGCAGGTGGTGGTTTTAAAGTTACTGATTTTTGAGATCAGTGAACAACTTTTTTTTCTGCAAGGGTTGTAGCTATCAATGTATATACTTATCTGCGTAAGGCTGTGGAATCTTGGGGAAAAAAACCCAACCCTGTATTACTGTTAGAGCTAGCATATTTTGGTGGTATTTTTGGATGCTTCTAGAACTCAGGTCAAAGACTTCACTGTTGTGCATTAGTGCCAGCACATTTGGGCTGACCTAGTGGTAGAAGAAACTTATACATACTATGAAATACAGACACAGATAGGAAATTTGTGGGTGCCGAACTTGTTCTGTCATGCCATACATTATAGAACAAGTGTGCAGATGAGAGGTATGAATGCACACTTGAAGGTAAGGTCAAGCTGCAATAAATGTCATTAACTTAAGATGACAGAATGAAGTGCTAGTTTCATTTGGAGAGACACAATGGGCATTACTGCAATATGTGTAGTTAGTTGTAATGATAATACTTGTCCAGAAAGAAGCAAGGTGGCCTTAAATAATAGTAAGTAGATAGTTTAGGTTCTCTCTTCTTGTGGTTTGTAGAAGGTGCCTTGAGGGTTGCCTGTCCATCACTGTATGCACATACTGCTGTGAGAACATGGTGTTCTTCAGCTGACCATGTATGCATTGCCCTCATAGCATTTCCATGATGCAGTGTGTGCCACCACCCATCCTGTCACACGTGCTGGGTAGGGTTGCTGGTAGGTAGTCAGGAGAGCACTGGGATACCAGGGGTACACTCTTTTACCTCCAGTATGGGTGTTTAACTGTTGTCTAGTTAAATCTATCCATTAGGGCACTAAGGTACTTCACTTCAGTATATTTGAAGCAAAGTCCTTCTCCATGAGATCTGTAGCCTTTTCACAGATATTGGTTTAATGGAGTGACTTTTTGGATGAATCATGAAGAGTCCATGAACAGTCCAAGAAGTGCTCTAAACTGTGTAAAACAGATGTCCCCATGACAGTTGTGGGAAGGGGACCACTCCCAAGTCTTCAGTTACTGAAGTACTGTGGAGTTTCGCAGCCCTGGCAGAGAACAAAATGTGCCCTTATTACATAAGCAGGCACAGAGCAAGCAAAATGACAGTGATCCCCACCTACACTTTCAACTGTTGAGCTGCTGTTGTCCTTCCAGAGAAGTCTTCAGTTTTGCTGGCAACTGCATTGATTGACTGTGACTTAGGAAGAAAAGTGACAGAACCCACAGCAAATATAGAGCTGCTTAAAAAGAGCTCCAACTATTTTATATAGAGATGATTCAATTTACTGCCAGAAAAAGTGTTCTTTGGGCCAGGAGTGGCTTTTCATGATGCAAAGGAGAAGACAGCTGTTCCAGAAGGGCTGTAGGCTGTCTCTGACTGCCTTATCAGTCTTGCCAAATAAGTAGTGTGGGTAGTATCTAAGGCAGAGGAGCTGAGTGATACTAATGCTTGGCTGGGATGAATGAAACAGTACCTTTTATTAGCTGCTGCTTGTCCCCAGTTTCTCATTTTCTCTACTCCTTCCCTTTTTCTTTTCAAGCAACTTCCAATTCTGATCCTAAACAGAGTGCAGAGAAACATCAAATTCCATACTTTTTTTTTTTCTTCCCCCAAATGGAATAATTCCTTTGCTGTCAGCCTTTGTCAGATGTCCTGTCCATTAGCAGATGGCAGTTATATGAAGGAAAAGGCAGTAATAAAATGTCTTGTCTGTAGACACTGTGCAACAGCACTGTAGTGAAAATAAATTACTTTTCAAGGACCTTAACCAGCAATCACCCCACAGAGTTTTGGATGTCAGTCTGAAAAAGGTAGTGTCATTTGATTGTTGGAGCTGTGAAGGCTACTAATGGTAATACTTCAATGGCATCACGTACCTGCTTAAAATTTCAGGTGTACTGGTGATACGTACCTATATGAAATAATTTCACTAGGTCATGATTCATGATTTAGTCTTAGTTAGACAGTAATAAATAAGGTGCTGAGGATTATTTTACTAGCAAGTCAATGAGTTGTTTCTCGAGGATTTAGTTATTCTGACATGAACTTGGAGTTAACAGCAGAGTGTAGTCACTAAGGAGGGCATCCACCTAGTATAACCCCAGGTTGTAATGCTCAGGCACTTAGCTTGCTATACTAGCTGCAAGGGAGAGCCTGTCCATTGCTTTTTCTTTCTTTTGTGGGAGTTTAGGCAGTTTTGCTCCTTTGCTCAACTTGAAAAATCCAAGGTGTATAAAGGAGAAGAGAAAATGCTGAACTGAGTGTCCAAAGTGGGCTTTTCTGCCATGCATTTCTGTTTGTGCCATAACATCAAGGAAAGACAAGCTTTCTTCTGAACAAGAGTAGAGTAAGGACCTTGTACTCTGCACCTTGAGTACACAGTGCATGAGAAAACACAAAGTGGATTACCTTGAATTTTTTCTGAGACTCCTGTGGTTTCTGTGTTATTTATGGAGAGTATCTTTACAAGGCTAGAAGTTGTTTCTGCAGAGGGCTGTTAATCTATTTGTAGGCAGGTGATATAAATTGGATCAAATGGTCTAATGACTCTGCTGGAGTGTAGTTCTAGCACAGAAAAATTTGGGGGTTTCTTTAAACAAAAAAAATTAAAAAAAAAAAAAATCTGACCACAAATAAATACCCCAAATGTGTGTTCAGGAAGAATGTTGCTCTGGATATAGTGGAGTGGGAATTTCAGGCATGGAATATGCTAGTGGTGAAAGGGCTTCAAGGTATGCCCGGAACAACTGGCAGGATGTGACTCTTACAAGACTGTGAATGGTGACTTTGCTGATTGCCAGACAAAATACAGGATCTACAGATGGCTTTGTTAATGTCTGACACAGCAGAAAGCCAATGCAGTAGTGGTTCCCAAACCACTTCTTCCTGATTTCAGTGTATTGTGCTGCTGCTTACACTACCAGTGCATAGGCATGTCTGCTTTTCTCAAAGACTAAGTATAGAAAGAGTAAGCATCCTCTCCTCCTCCCTTGTCCAGAGCAAAGGGAGAGAACCTGTGATGTCCTAAGTTGTTAGCCTGAGACTTTGGAATGTCATCAGGCTCATGACTTATGTCCTACAGCTATGTACATTTAAGCAAGCTGTTTACCAGAGATGTTCACATGGTTTCTAAGGAGTGGCCAACAGAAACATATGGTCAAGAGAGTTTTTTGCATTTATGCAACAGTCTGCATATGAAAACATGGAAATGTGCAGACTGAAGAGCCAAACACTTTTTTTCTTTTTTTGTTCTTGTTTTCCTCATTCTTCTCTGGAAGAAGCTTGCATATGAAAGTATCTTTAAGTGTTTTTTAATTTTGATGTAATGGAGAGAAAAGTCTCTGTCACATCTTTTAGTCAGAACATATTCTTTTTCCTAAGGAACTGAACTGTGTTTATGTGTGTTGCTTTGGGGAGTTTTTATCTATCCATAGCTATATATATGTGTGTGCGTGCACATGTATCTGTATTGACAGATACTTACAAAATATTTTTTTTCACTTGTCCTGCACATTTATTTGAACATTTTATGGGCAGTTTGCAACTTCTTGGCCATACTGCTTTTCTTGACTAGCAGAGTAATTCCTACAAAACTGCGCTGGAAAAATAACTATGCAAAGGCAAGAAATGGAGACAGCTGCTTGGTTGTTGAAATTCTGAGCTGCGCTGATACAAATCTTAAAGCACATGAAAGAATTCATCAGTCTGTGCTTTGTGTGTAGCAGTAGAAAAATGTGTAGCACTAGAAAATAAATGGCCATCGGAAAGCTTCTAGCTCTGAATTTTTAAAAGCTCAGGCCCTTTTAAGTCATCTTCTAAAATACTACTGAATATAATGATCTTTGAGATGCAAGCAAAAATATGTTGTAAATGGTATTACAGATCCATTTGATTCTGATTTGTGAATATGGGTTTTCAGCTGTCTCAGTGCTACGTGCAACAGAGGACCAACCAGTGTTTCACAATCAGAAAAGAGAACAAGTGGGTGCATCTGTAAAGCTGTGCTATGTGCTCTGGGGCGAGTGTGACAGTTACTGCTCAATGGCCATAGATTGACCGAATCTCCCTTATTTTCCTCTGCTGTTTTCCATGGGACAGGAACAGCTTGTTCCTCCTTGCTCTCAGAGATAGCAGGAATAACCTCTCCCTTGCTGCTCTGGTCTGTTCAGGATATCTAAAGCATTGGTAACTCAATCAGCTGATTGGTGGAAGAGAAATTGCACACCTAACTAGTGTGCTGTTGGCAAGTTAGAGCTTTTCCTTACTGCAATAGTTCTGGATTTATTTTTTTTTTTTTGACTGGGCAGATACATAGTTTTGCTGCTCCTTACTGTAATGTCCTGCTGTGGGCTGCATCTGAGTGCCCCTGAGACAGGTGCTTCTGTTGACAGATTATCATAGGACAGTAGCCTCTCCTAGGACAGCAGTCTCTCCTGAAAGAGAAAATCTAAAATTTCTGAAAGTCACTCTGAAATAGCAGCAGATTCTTCAATGAGGCATAGTACTGGAAGTCTCAAAGTAATTACTATGATTTCTTTCTTCTGGAACACTTTTTGTACTGAAAGAGGTACTAGGATTGATACATGTTTATACAGTTGAAAAAGAGTGAGTCAGTTGCATATTTTTTTCTTGGTGATTCTTCTTTACTACTTTTTAGTATTTCAGTTAGCTTTCTATGACATTGAGTGAAACTTCTATTGGTGTTTCGCAGAAACTGTTATGATACTGGAGCAGCTACTTTGTATTTCCTTTAATGGTGTCTGAAGAACAAATCGTGTGAGATCATTGAGGAGTAGACAGTGTGTATTTGTGTACACCTCTGAGTCTGGTTTGGTTTTGGTTTGGTTTTGTTTGTTTGTTTGTTTTCAGTTTTGTTGTTTGCTCCTGATATGGCCTTTAAAACAAAGAGAGTTGGGCAGGAAGAATAAGAGGAGTATTCCTTCAAGCACAGTAGCAGGGTTTATAGCCAAGAGACTGCTTTGGCTCAGGGGAGGCAACAAGGTGGTTTCCACAAAGCTGCTAACTCCAAACACCAATGTGTTAAAACAGACCTGTGAAGGGAAAGCCAAGGAATCTGTCATTCACTGTAATTGACCCAGTTTTTCTGAGTGGCAGTGTCAAGCTGAGAAGTTGCCCAAGCTAACTTCTTTTAACTTACAGGAGCATCCAGTCAAGGCTAGATGGTGTGAACACAGATTTTTCTCTAAATCCACTTTGCAAAGTATAACACCTTGCAAAATACGTGTTGAGGCATTCTACTTTGAAGAATCAGTTTTTCAGTGTCACTGTTGCAGCTGTCTCTCTACTCCAGCTGTGCCAAGCTTACTGTATCAAAAGGAAAGAGAAGCAACTGTTACGTGTCTGTCTTTGTAAATGTGCCCTTCAAATTAATGATCTTTTACTTAAAATAAATCTTTATGGCTGGCGAGATTTGTTTGTTGTTGGAACCAACAATTTGATTTTGATTCTTTATAACACCACACATGCAGAATGTCCTGTCCACAGTTTTGATGTTTTTTTCCCTTGTGAAGTTCTTAGTGGTTTGTATTAGTTCTACTTGAAAAAACAGTAAAGGTTGAGTCTGACAGCCTTCATCAGAAGTCCACTATAATAGTGTTTTTTGAAGGTCTTACTGATTACTTTTTTTCCCTTACAGAATGCCGTATAACTAAGTAACACATATCTTTCCATTAAAAGATATGGGAGCTTCATGTCCATGAATCCTGACAGCTGTATGTCATAAAACTGCTGGTGAAAGTAAATTGGTGGCTCTTAAATAGCCATAAATTACTTGTAAAGCAAGAAGAATTTTCTTGTCTGGTTAGGTCATAAACCTGTTGTGCGATTTCAAAGGTAGAAATGCTAGAGAAAGAACTGCTAGTAACAAAAATAGATTCTTGGTATTATCAAACATATGATGTTGTATTATTATTCTCTCTAAAAACAGCAGATCGAGGATCTCAGTTCTCATTTACTTGAAACAAAATAATTTTTTTAAATGTCACCCTTGCCATCACAGTGGAACCAAAGTTGGAAAATATGGGTGCACCTTCACTGTCATGCTCCATTTTGCCCTAGGCAGTCTTATCTCCCATGAGCTGCACTTCATCAATATGGATTTGGTACTGAACTCCCCTTCCATGGTGATGCTGCTTCCTCTTGCCAAAAGAGAATACAAGCACTATTGAGAGGATAATACATTGAAAAGATCATTCGCTCCAGGGTTTCCTCCAGACAGATGATAATGGATATAAAATTTGCCAAATTGACTCTCCCAGCTGGGATAGTCTTGTTATCCAAGCAAGGCTAGTGCCCCTACATTGTGCCATAGGGCAAGCAGTACATGCTTAGTGTCAGGCTATAGAAACACCATTCTGGCAAGGTGCAATACATCGGTCAGTATTTCAGAAATATGGACTCTTCTTGCATAGATGGAAGGAGAGAAAGGGTGGGACCCCCAAAACAAAAACAAAAAACAAAACAAAACAAACCACAAAAACAACCCCAAAACAAACCAAACAAAAAAAACCAACCCACAAATCCCCATGCTGTTTCATGTTTCATATAAGTGTAAAGCAGATCCTGGACACATGCTATTCAGTGTTCCAGCCCTGAGCACTGTGGATATGAGTCCATCCAAACTAGTTGGTCTCTAGCAACTTTGAACTCTATGAAATGTCTGGGTAAGGATTCATAGGTCACATGATACAGATTTAATTATGGTTTTCGTTTAAGGCAAGGAGCAACAACAAAGGCTAGCTCTTACTGGATCAGGGGAAGCTGTCTTTAAAGGGAATATAAGTGTTACTAGTGAAACCTTTATAGAGCTGGTTGCCTGTCACTATTTCCTATTGTGCTGCTAGACTGGTGTGAGAATAAACTGTTCCATTGCCATTTTTAATTAAAAATTTCATTAAATGTTATGTGAAAGTATGGTACTTTGCAGATGCAAATAGCAGCACAGGACTGTAGATGCTACAAGGATTGTGCAGGAGATCAGAGAGACAATGGAAGAAGTGAGAAGATCACCTTAGTACATGACAAAAACATAGGGAAAGGATGACTTGTATAAAGAAAATAAATGGAGAACATCATATGCCTATCTCATTGTGGAAGAACCAAGAGATATTAAATGAAAAAGAAAAGAAGCATGTTGAACAGTGAAAACAGTTTTTCACACTCTTCAGTAATTAAACAGAATTTCATGTTTCCATCATGGAATTCATTGCTCTCCTGAGGCAATAATTCAGCAGTATTTTGTAACTGAATACATTGTGTTATTTACTTGGGCAACATTTGGTATGTGCTGATAAATAGATTGTATCTAGTTTGCTTACAAAACTGTTGTGAAGACTAGTAAGTCTTTTAACTATAAAGTCTTGCATGTGCTGAAACCGGAGTGCAGAGGTAATGAAGAGAAGAGCCATATGAGCAAATGGTGTTTATCAAGTGAAAGGCATAGCAGGGAGTAGGGGCTTAGGTGTTGGCAGAGCTGGATTTTTGAGGTGGCTTGTCAGAATTTTCAATGAAATGTGAAGGGAATTGGAGTGTCTGATGATGATGATGTGACCTTCATTAAGTGCAAGAAGAGTTAATTATAGCTGCAGGTTGTAGGGAAGTTGAGATGAGTCATGGATGCCAAAAAGGAAACTCTAATTGAAGTCATCTGGCAAGTGCCAACTAAAATGTAGAGAGTAGCAAAGACGGTCTGGCAATTGATAGCTATAGTAAGCATGTAAAGTACTGAATTTTATCACTGTACTGGAAGAGTTATATCTAGATTCTGGGATTGATACATTCAAGGACATAATATTCTCTAAGAGTATCTCATAACATCAGAGAAAAGGAAGAGAGATGTGCTTGAATGCAAGGCCTCAATAGAAGGTCATTAGAGGCATTTATACTGAGGCTTATGTCAGGGAAACTAGTGCTGTGCAAAATGGCCTGGAGTCATGTTTGGGTATATAAAGCTAAGACAGAAGTCTTGTTCCATTTTACATCAAGGTGAGAAGTTGCTCCTTGAGAGTAGCACTCGATATCTCTGTATTTTATTGATTCCTTTAGCTGATATGAGGGTAGACTGAATTGAATTTATGTTTCTAAGCCACATGTGAAGTCAGTGCAGAAGAGTATTGATGAAGCTTTTTATTTAGTGTAAATATGCTTTTTCATATGATGTCCTTCTGAGACTGTTCACTGATGGCTTCTCTGCTCCAAGAGAACAAGGAAAAGAGAACTGGTTGCCTTGAGTTACATAAATACAATAATTTTTAGCCTGACTCCCTGGAAACATGAATAACTTAATGGCTCTCAAGCTGTCCTAATTTTCAAATTGTGAGAACACAGTGCAGCCACTGGCAGCAATTTTAATTCTGCGCTAATACCTGCTCTGTTATGAGCCAGGACTAAACATCTCAGACATGCATCCTTTCCAATGCATAGCTTGCTCAGCACTTGCATTTTCAAAGGCAGGGTCGGGGCAGTCACACCCAGCTGCTACAGTGTGGTTTGATGTGGGTTTATGCCTTCAGCTTTGCCTCTCAGAGCATCTGTATTAGGCTCTGGACTATTCACATTTCTTTTTTGTCCGGGCTGGATAAGTAGCTTAATTATACATCCTTTTATGATTTTTACTATGTGCTTTTGTGCTGGGGCATTACTTGCACAGGCTGGCTCAGGCTGTAGTTCAGCAACACAGGCTACCTGCTGTTGCAGCTCTGGTAAGTAGTAAAGGCCACTTCCCTGACCTCTGTGGCCTCTCCCTCCCGTTTCACAGGTATCACAGGGTGTTAGGGGATGGAAGGGACCTTGGAGATCTTCGAGTCTGTTTGCCCTTCCTTTTACGAGATAGCTGGCTGTATAGCTGCTTCATAGGGCAGCATATTATACTTAGTGGGGTTAAAGATCACCCTGCATGAAAACATAGGGTGCTTGTCAATCAGATTTTCCTGGTTTGAGTCACAAGGTGGTCACATAAGCATGCTGGAGTACTCTTGCTTATGGTAGTGGGGAATATGTATGCATCTAAGTAATAGAAAGAAAACTGAGGAAGCATGGGCAGCACTTAACATCCAGTGTGAAAGCTCAGGTTTTGGTGTGATGGAGAGGAGAAGGGGTGAAATTGATGCAGCCCCTTGTCCCCTTCTGACATAGTAGGATGGGATGTAGTGTGGTGGAGCAGGGCATGGTGTGCCATGAGATGCTCTAATTGCATCTCTTCCTGCTGCCAACCCTATACAAGTACTTAGATCAACACTGACTGAGAGAATGAATGCTTTTCTGGTGAACAGCTGCTCCTACAGCTGTTTCTACACCTTTTATCTAACTATTCCTATCATTATTTCTTAATTTTGAATAGTAAAATACTATGTCTGGCTCTGCTCTTGTTGCCCTACTATCCCATCACATTAGAAAGCTGAACTGCCTGGTGAAGGCGAAGGTGGGCGCAGACTTCTTGCAACTCAGTAGTATGCTGCTCAAGAGGCTTTGCTTAGTTCTGGACTGGTATGAAACAGATCCCAGAATGAGGAAAGGTTGACAGTTTCCCTTGTGATTCCTTTCCTACCATGTCTGCCATGCTCAAGTGTGAATCTGGTCTCTGATCTCTTTTCTCTCAAGGTTGGCCTCAGAACATCTGTGTGCCCAAACATGGAAAAGTTAAAACATTTGTTAAGTGTCGGGAATTGCCAGCTCTCTTCCCATGGTGTTCTGCTGGAGCACACAGGCAAAGATGTCCATGCCATGGCCTCAGAATATGCTCACTGTATTTTCAGACTGTGCTTTAAGTGCTTTCTGTTTTGCATCTTACGAATTTTCTCTTTTCCCTCAAATAGGATTACTTAAAACTTTGAATTTCCTGCCCTTACTGCATTCTGTGACACAGTTTTAAACACAATTAATACATTTAAATTAACTTGTGTGATGGTCCTGCAAAGACACCCTCACTTAACATTATCATTGCATATTAAGCAAAGGCTTTAACAAATTAACTAGGTTTACATTCTCTTGTGGTTTGTGTGTGCTCAGCATTATGTTATGGAAATTAAGTAATTATTACCTAAACTCTAGTTAATGTGAACACCTAGTTCAAAATTATAGTCACAATGTAACAATTATAAAAAAAAAAAACCCAAACCACAAACAAACAAAAAAAACCCCAACTAAACAAACAAACAAAAAACACCAAAGGGAAAACTGCAAAGATTGCAGTAGCCGCTGCTTTCTTATGTTTCATGCACCTTGAATTCTTTAGCACTTGATTATGGAAGAGACCAACTGCCTTCTTTGGTCATCCTGAGCTTTAAATGAAGCTGCCAAACACTGCAGGCAAATGGCTTGAAAATAAAGAAACATGGAGACAGAGCTGGCCTTTTTCAGAAGACCCATAGGGGATATATAGCCAAGAAAGCAAGGGCCCAGTCTGGGATGCTACAGGCTTAAAGATTATTTTTAGTGCTTATTAGATGGGATTCACAAGGCTTCAAAACTGACTCTTGATGGTTTGGGGAGGATCTTCTGTGAATTCAGCAGAGAGTTTTCTCCCAGTTTCTCTTGTCTTACTGGAAGCATTGGGCTACTGCTTCTTCACAACTTGTTAGTGTGTTTGTCAGTGATACTGATCTCTCTGAAGTGGTAGTTTTCAGGCACTGACAGCTCTTGTTAAAAATTGTTGCCAAAATGTGAGGGCTTTTTAAATTTCTCTTAAATGAAACTTTCCAATAATGAAACTATTCTTGCCCAAGTAGAATAGCAATCAGTATAAAATTATTATTATTAATAGCAATGGTCATGTTTACTTCTCAAATCTGTAATGGTGCCTGTTTAGCTCCTTATTTCACCTGTGATACTGGATTTAAAAGATGAGTACAAGAGCAGAAAACCAGCAAAAAACATTTATCTTCCTCCCTTTCACACGTTCTCTTTTCATTGCTGTCTGCAGAGTTGTTAGCTGTTCTGCATGTGGTGCAAATGGTGTTTGCCAAATTCACACTGAAATCCCACTGAATCAATGCAGATTTGGTTCAATGGGAGCTCCTCGGGGGTGACTTTTGTAGCTTGTTGTTCTCTTCCACAGGAGACTGCAAACACAGACTCAGTGGTCCAAAACTGTTTGGTATCTTTCCCTCTTTCAGTCTTCAGCAAAAGAAACTTTTTTCTACAGGTTGCTAGTCACAATGAACCTGCATCAAAGTACCTTACTCAATGAGAGGTGGTGATAGTAGTAAGGTTTTATTTTATACCCAGCAATGAATGAATTGGCATGCAAGTCCTTACTCCTCTCTTCTCCCTCATATTTATGTTGTTACACAGTTTTGTTACATTTTATTACCTTTCATTTTATAGATATGAACTGAGTGTGTCTGTTCATGAAGACACAGAGTTACAGAGGAGAATTTGCTTCTGCATTAATATTTTTTCCCTTTCAGGCACTTAACTGTGTTGTTTTCTGTGTTAGTAAGTTGTCAGATAATCTACTTTCATGCTCTTTAGAGAAAGCTGAACTATTTTCTTCAGATGTAAATATTTTGCTAATGTGACAACTTGTCATATGTTGTTCTTGTTGTCCTCGTTCATTTTTCTTTGCTGAGAGCTCAAAGCTATAAAATAGCCATCATCAAGATGATTCCTGTCTAATTCTATCAAAATCCATTTATGGAAAGTTTTCCCCTGTACCTACATGGTAACATTTTTTTTCTGATTGGCAGAATAGTGTTTGTGATACTTGGGCATAACAAGATATGTATGTCTAGGACAGCAACGTATCACTGGAGTATTGTTAGGCTCAAAAGAAACAAGCGATGGCCTGTTGCTCAATAGATGTTAGCAGTGGCCTCAGCAAGAATATGTACACAGTGATGGTGGAGGTAAGAAACTTGCTAGTTCCCCTAATGCTTTTTGGTATGATGCTATGGTAGTTTTTAGTATAGACCTAGGCATACAGTAACCCACTGTTCAATATAGCTTGTGTATTCTGCTTCAGTGTCTCACCAGCATGGGTATACACAGACCTGCTGTGGCAGAACACAGAGCCCAGGCTGCAATGGAGACCTTTCTGATAACTTCGTCTGCACACTGCACATTTTGCACTTCATGTACATTCATGTAATTCCACTCACTCCATTTTACTGATATCATTAGTACAACAGGCCCCTCTGTTTGTATTGACTGGTGATCAGCATTTACTCATCCACAGATGCTTTGTTTTTCACTTCCCTGAAGTTCAAGAAACTAGCAGATGGAAAAAAACCCCATGAGTATGTGAGAGTTAAATTCTGTCATTAATTTCTCCAGAATCAGCTCATGTATTCCTGATTACTTGCAGGTTAAATCTTCTAGGATCAGGCCCTGAAACAGGCTAAAATTGTGACTGTCGGACAGGAAATTTTCAGTACAGGTGGCTGCAGAAACTCTGTTTAGAAATTAGTTAATGCTGTCCCTTGTGTCTTGTTAGTTACATAATTCCAGACAAATTAGTATAGTTTGTTTAGATGGTGCTTCCTGGGTTTCTGGTTTCTTTAGTTATATTCTTGCTGCTCTGACAGCACTTTTGCATGAAGAATAGTACAAAAATTTTCTGTCCCTGTTTCCTTGTAGTGTGCTTGGAATACTGCAGGATACTATATCAAATCTTTAAAAATAAAAAATGGCACACAACCCCAGCCTTCATTGTGACAAGCATCTTGTAGTAGTTCTTCTAAAGTTTCAGTGATGCAAAAAATGATGACTGGGAGATAGGTAAAGGGAAGTAAATATAAAAATAATAATTCTTCAAGATGCAAAAAGAAAAATAAAATTAAGGACAAGGTGAGGTTTGAATGTACTGCTGCAAGCTTTGCTTATCCTCCTGTCTCAACTGGTAGCACTGCAACTCCCATTTTAGAAGATGGTTGAGTTTTACCATCTAAACTGGAAGTACAGAATGTGAAGAAACAGTAACTCTCCCCTGAAGACTGATCTATAACTGTGTAATGTCAAGGGTGTGTGGTTGCTGTGCACAAACTCAGTGTGTGCTGCAGGGATCAAAGCATGCTGCACAGCTGGGCTGTTTCTTCAGGGAAATGTTTCAGAGAAATGGCGAAAAAACCCTAACACCCGGCCTAGTTCTGGGAAGATCAATACCCCTAAGGGATCAGCATCTGCTTAAGCAGGCAAAGAAAACAATCTGAGGCAGATGATTTACTGCAACAGGAAAGTAACATTCAGCATGAGGAAAAAATGGAAACAGCTCATACAAGTTGGTCTAACAAGATAATTACCTGTCACAAAAGTTGCCTTAGGCATATATGTTGGCCATTATGGCTAGGACACATTGCTGTGTGAAAAGCAAATGCAATCTGCAAGACTTTAAGATTTTGTTCCTCTAGAACTAGAAAAGAGTGGGACAGTGAGCAGATGTGCTGATATCCACGGGGGAGCTGAAAGATTGTGTTTGGAAACAGGTGACTTGTGACATCACTAGTAAGAATGGAAACTAGAGGCCCACATTGGAAAGACTTTAGGTTGTTTTTTCTCTCCAAAACTTGTCAACTCTGTGCATTGATGACAAACCGGTTCTGTGGATGGGATGGTGCATGGCAGTGACATCTGTTTTTTTCTGTGTGCTCTTACCATGATCTTTCCAGATAGCAGCACCTCTTTGTAGGACAAGATTCAGCAGTGCTAATAGATGAGAGCTTTATTTCACCTACTACTCAGAGCACTTGGAAGAGAACAGTTGCATAACTATTAAACAGAAGCTATGTAACCTAGAAGGAATTACCAAAACACCTATTATATTATGCATCTTTTCTGGTCTAATTATATAAACATGCTTTATTATTTATAAAACTGCATCACTTCAAAATTTAATACGGTGTTTCTTTTTTTTTTCTGCACTACTAAATTTTGCTCTTAAGACTTTCAGAGCTGCATTTTGAGCATACAGATTTAGGATGAGATGGGTCTCAAGTGGCACTGTAACTTTGAATATTAAGTAACTGATTCAAACTGCAGCCAAGAGGAAAATCAGATGACAGTCAAATCTTAAGCCAGAAAATTGAAGAGGAAAGCAATAAAGATTTCTCAATTTCGTATATGCTATTTTGCCCATCTTAGCTGTGCATAACTGTCTCCTTCCTCAAATAACTTCTGCGTAACCATAGTCCAGTTGCATTGTTGCTTTAATCTTACTCAACAGCAGTACCATCCCAAAAAGGGCAAGAAGATTTAACTTTTTTAACTGATTATTTTTTTAAATTACTGTTCTATAGATCCACTTATATCTGCCAGGCTTTTCAAATTACCATTACAGAAATCTTGGGAGAAGGCAAATTGGAGCAATGGGGCCCCTACCATCAGCCATGTTTTCACACTTGCAGCTTTTTATGAGGCTAGTTATCAGGAATTAAGATAAATAAAGATTTAGAGGAATATATAGACTGTTTGCACTTCTGTCTGGTTTCTGAACCAATCAAATGTATGCCATGGGGCAGTCCTATGTGCTAATTATCTTTCTGGTCTGCTCTGTGTTTGGGTTTTCTGTGTATAGGTCTGTCATAATCTAACTCCACACGGATGTAGATTTTAATACAGCTCTTTCTTTTAAAAGAGCCTTTTTAGGTGAAAGAAGGAAATGGTGAGATTGGAACTTAGAGTAGAAATTATTTAGGAGATCTCTCTGAAAGTTTACAACTGAAAACATAAGTCCTTCTGTACCAGGGCAAATGCTGAGAGTGTGCCATTTGGGTTATCAAATCACCTTCACCCTGTCTTATTTTGAGTTCTACCTGGAAAGGAGTTGGAACTTTTCTAAATTCCTTAAAAGTTGATAGCAAATAGTTGCTTTGCTCTTCTAGATAGTGGCACAGCCAAATATTAATTGTCATCCACCAAAATTCCCTAACAGTCCTGTTGGAGAGCACTGCTCACCGCCTGTGTTTGTTAGGGCTTTGATCACGGAAGGCAAAACATGCAAAAAGATTGCTCAGTGAAACATGGTAACTCCTGAATTGTCATGTGCCTGATATAAAAGAACAGTTTTGCGCAGTTTGTTTGAATTCCTAATACTGTAAGATTAGCACTTGTGATACAATACAAAAGATCTTAAGTTTGAATTTGTGAGGTCGTTAAATGTTTGAGGTGATAGTAGTTCTCCTATGTTTTGAATGGATTAAACTTTTTTTAATTTTCTGTGCTCTGTCTTGTATTTTTACATTGTTTATTGCCTAAGAAAAATGCTATTATAGTGGACATTTTTGTTTGGTTTAGGGGAGAATGGCTGTTGTTTGGTTTGGGCTTTGTTTTTAACCTAAAAGGGGAGCTATAATAGATCAGTAGACAATGTCGCAAATACTAAGAAGTTGCTCCTGAAATTCAGAGTCCATTGGTGGTTTTGGGATCATCCTTTAAATAATCTCTCTGTAGATATAACCATCTAGAAGGAATGCTCACCTCTGGCAATGTCAGGAGCAGCAGTAATTGGATTAAGTCCCCTTGAGTGAATCGGAAGGTTTAAGGCTCTGATACTGTGTTTGGGGGAGCAGAAAAATGCAATGTGAGGATAAAACATAGACTGCTTTAAGTCACAGTGGGCATGTGAGGAACTTAGCGGTGCTTCCTCTTTAAAAGTAGTAAACATTCAGCATTGTTTAAATACAACCTCAGAAATGCTGCTTCGAGCACTCTCACAGTGAACATGCTCTTTCATAGCCACAGGAAAGAAATGCAGCAAAAGTAGTTCTCAGTCTCAGCTGACAACTGCAATAGCGCAGCTACCTGCTTGCCCACTTCAGTCAGATGATGGGGATTAAAATGGAGAACCAGCTGTGTGACAGTAATTCAAGCCTTCTCATCTCTCCAGAACCAAGGCCTCTGCCCGTGGAGTTTGCATTAGGCTTGGTTTAGCTTTCAGCCCAAAACCTGAGCCCAGAGGTCTGCCAGGAGTTAAGTAGCAGGTGACTGAGAACAGCAAATCTGAAATGTTACTGAAGTGAATTTCCATGGGAGAAACTTCGGGATTCTGCAGTTTCTCTGAAAATATTTTTTAGAGCCAGAAAGCCAATTTCTTCAAGTGTAGGCCATGGGCTGAGTCCATGGCTAGTTCCTGGGGGGGTGGGGGGTGTTAATGCTTTGAAGTGTGGCATTCTTACATCTCTGTTTGTGGCATTGACTGTAGCAAATCCGTGGCAAAAGCACCTCTGTAAATAACAACTACAGCTCTGGAAGAAAAATGGCTATTTTTTAACATTGTGCATTTATTGTGCTTCATGTTTGCTTATGAAAAATCAGATAACTGGGTTCTTGCACGGCATTGCTGGGTAGCAGGCCCTGGTTTGGCATCAGAGCCATAAGTGGCGTGCACGTATAGTTGGGAGGGCAGTGCACAGCCGGGGCGTCAAAGCAAAGTCTCTGCTGGGTTACCTGTGTTCACAGCCCAGCCAGCCAGTCTTCCTGCAAAAGAAATGGAAGGAAAAACCACAGGAGCAGAGAGGCCTTGAGCCTCTTCAGCTTTATTCTTGGGAGAAACAGCCCTTTTCCTGAGAGAGCAGCCATGCTGAGCTCACTCTGCTAGATGGCAGGTCCATAGGGAGGACATCATCTTTCTGACACAGACCACAAACCCAGTGGGATGGGATCTGAAAAAAGTGTACACATATATGGGGTAGTGGGGTGCTTTGCTTGAACATTGCCTGAACAATTAATTTTTATTAGTTAATCTCGCATTTCAGAGCAGAAATTTGGAGGGAAACTTTAAGATCAAAATTCATCAGTGTGGTGAAGGGAACCCTCATAGACACATGCAGGAAATCAGTAAAGTACTTGCTCAAGTGTGCACTTAAATAGTTTTTGCCGTATTGAGCATAATGGGGTATGCCAAGTTAGTTGGCAGAGGCTCTCCAACTTTTCCACCTACTTAATGTTCAGTGTCATGCTGAGGTATCTTTAAAATTTCATTATCAGCTCAGATTTAAAAGGGTTGAGAGGTTAAGACACTGTGCTCTGGAGTGGGAATGCACTCGCATGTTGAACAAGGGCAGTCGCATCGCATCTGTTGCTGCACTCGAAAGGCTCTAGAGCATTCATTTTAAGATTACATTAGGAAATAATTTCTAGGTTTATTACTGAAGAGTTCCCTTCTTAACTTGACATGCTGCAGTGCATGACATTATTTGGGACACTGGCCTGGTAAGCACCAGCACAACCTGAAGGATTTGCCAGAAGGCCATATATAAACAGGTTTGGTCTCCCTCTTTTTGAGCTCGAGCAGACCAGGCAGAAGGCTGGTTCAATCTGGAAGTTTTTTAGGCAAATTAGGGCAGGTCTGAGGTGAACCTCATGAATCCTATTGTTATCTGTGCTCACATCTTCCAGAACGTTGTTTCTGGAGTGCTTTCATTTGCATTTGCTGGATTTAAATTAACCTAAAAAGTCTTTCAAGCAGCACACTTTGTGGTTGGGTCATTCAAAATTTTGTCTTTATACAGCCAACTGGAGGAGTGCTTCAGGTCTGAGGGCTGAAACAAATTCTTAGACAACAGAGTAGCTTCAGCAGTTGTCATCTTTCAGTTAAATGCGAATTGATGTGGCAGTCACCCACAATGGGGTGCTTCACCTAGTGCCCTCTACTGTATTGTTTTAACAGGGCAGTGAGCCTTGCTGAGGGGAAAGGGAGACAAAAGATATCTGAGTACAGATCTTGCCTTGCTTCTCCTAGTCTGTTGGGTTCTGCTGCTGGTGCTTTAGCAGAGTTTGTTTGTTTCCCTCTTGTAGACAGCCAGCTGTTACACAAATGGCAACTCTCTCCACTGACCTGGAAATGTTCAGCATGAACTGCTGATACTTAAGAAGGACCTTGAGCAGGATATCAGGAAGGGTACTAGAAAGGGTTTATGCCACCAGCCTGATATCGTCCTTTCCCTGGGGTCTGTGACTATTCAGACTGTCCTCAAGCTAAGGGCTTTTTCCCGCCATAGGAGCTGGGACTATTACCTAGGACAAATTAAAGACTTCTCTTGATCAACTACCTCTTTGTGAATGTAGTTGGGAATGAGGCTTGATAACCTCACACTTAGACTCCTTGCCTGTTTTTACTCTACAGCAGAAGCTGATGGGAACAACATCTCTAAATTTTGAATGTTCATTGTATATTTCTTCTGACTGTAATGCCTCATAAATGTCACTCATCCTGTAAAGGGTCTTAACTGTTGATTTAGTTTAATATGGATTTTGTAGATCTCAATGTATGTTAATGTGTAGGCACCTAGTTACATGTTTGTCTTTTTATTTTACTTCATATTATTTTATTTTAAAAGACAGTTACAAATGAAGTCTCTCCAGTTAAGGTCATTTGTGTTAGCAGCTAATGTGCAGTATTTACAAAGTTGTTGAACATAGTTCCTTAGCTAGTTAGACCACATATATTCACTTACTGTATAATAATAAATTCTTTCTTAATTAAAAGTAATTTAACTTAAAATTAATTTTTTTCCAAACCCTCTTGTGGTCATCTATTTGACCTTGGCCGGTGGATGTTTTGCTGTTAATTGTAACAATAAACCATCTACAAATAGTGGTAAAACAGTGTTGCAATGTTGGAAGCTCCTTCTTTGTAGGGGGCTGAGGTATTAAGCTGGCAGGATTTTCCCCTGAAGCCCCCAGGGAAGGCAGCTGACTGCCTGGTGGAGAGCAGTGGAGAATTCTTTGTAGCTCTGCTGCCACCAGAGTTAACTGATTAACAATGATGATTGTGCCAGGGGCCAATTCTGATTTTGCTTTTTTTTCAGTTTTTCTGTTGTGGTTTGACAAAACCAGAAGTTTGTTGAATATGTTTTGGGAATGTTGTTTAGCAGGACTAAGATTTACTTTTTTTCCTACTAATATTACTTACTTTTTTAAGAAGTTAGCACTTTGACTGTCTTTGTCTATCACCCAGTTCTGAGCCTTGCTTTGTCTTCTGATGCTCAAACCAACTAGTTGTTTTTGGCACGTAGGGAAAAAGAGGAAAGAAGACCAATAGCATATGTTATCATCTACTTGTATGCACATATCAGCTTTGTAGCATTCGAACAGTCAGAGCATTTTGATTGTCTTTTGCAGACCCAAATATTACCAAATGAAACATCTTTGGTTTTACCAAAGCTCCAGAAATTCTCCTACAGAACAATCCATAACTTTAGCACAGAACTATGGCAGTGGCAGCACTTTGGGAGGTAGGTGGAAAGTTAGATGGAGAAATTGGTGTTTCTGAGTTTTCATGTTTTGGGAAAGGGCCTTTTCATTTTCTCTGAGGTGATAGCTGCAGCAAATTATGCAACCAGAGTCTTTCAGTCATCCTTGCAGACTGGAAAATCCCTGAAAACCACCATCTAAAACTTAACCTTTAACATATTTAAAATACTTTGGACTGCCTTTGAACTCCTCTATGGAACATTGCATCTCCCAACAGCAAGCTACAAATGTCCTCAAATATGTTACAAATTTTGCTTGGAGAAATGTGAAATAAAGGCAATATTGAGGGGATTTTTAAAACAAGAAAACACTTTGTGAGGAATTTATCATAATTGCTCACATTTAGGAGTGAAAGAAGGGCACTGGGAGTACTCATCAGTGAGATTGTTAGACCTTTTTTCCCTCCTAATGTTTTTATTTTCAGTGACAGCCTTCAAACTTTCAGTAGATGAGGTATGTATCCTTCAAGTTAAATGGGACGTCTCCTAGCCATCGGACCAGCCTAATGAGAAAGTTGTTACCCAAATAAAACCTTCCTTCATGTTGCTCTCCTTAACTGTTTCTTCCATGTACATATTTTGAAGGTTTCTACCAACACGTCTAATATTTTACCTAAGTACTCTTATTTTTGCAGTATCTTGAGGAAACTGCCAGCATGAAAGCTGCAAGCCGTGTTGCTAGTGTGACTGAACCCTTGAAGAGTTTAGCATTTGTATCGTATAGACTGTCTAAGTTAATCTGTGCAGTAATGTGCAGCCTACAGGATAGAGTTTCTGTTTAGCTAAGGTATCCCACTTTAAATCTCATTCATGTTCTTACATTCATCTCTACTCATCAGAGGGTTATTTATGCATGACAACTTTCTAAGTACTTGTAAAAGTAGCTTTGAAGAGGAAGGTTTGGATTAACCTTCTTTTACATAAGAGTATTTTCAGTTTTGAAACCATTCCAGTAAAGTCTGAACACACTTCATTGCCAATTAACTGTAAGCTAATATTTTTGCCAGTGGAGAGAAGGTTGTGAGTTCTGTAAAATATGTAATGGAAGATTCACACTGCAGTGTTGCCTCACACTAAGGAAGCTAAATCTCATCCTACTATAAATGTTATGAATAGTACCTTACTAGTGTTTATGTCAAGAATGCTTATGTAGTCTCTCCAATCCCCAGGGGAAGAGGAAAAAAAAAAAAAAAAAAAACCCAAAAAAAAACCACCACAGGAACTCCTCTATGAATTTACATTGCATGAGATTTTGATTTTATTACCTTACACTTTCATTTACTGTTCTTTCCTAAGCCAGTAATGGGTCCAAAAGATAACAAGATACTCTGTATATATTTTCAGTGAGGAAGGAAGAAAGATGTAGAGGAGAGGATGATTCTGTAATAAATCTCCTGCTGTTTTCTCTATTAATTTCTGTGGCATCTTGATCCTAGTTTCAAGTTTGCCTCTATCTGAAAGGAAAAACTAGAAGCCCAGCAATTATTTCATGTGTACTTGGGTAAATGTAAAATCATCTTTGGAGGCAGTCATAAATTGTGGATATATATACCTTTATCCAGCATATCTGACACAAATGCACTCCCTAAAACCAAGATTGAAGTGCTCAAATCTGCGAAGTGAAATTCCGTCTCCTTGGGGATGAAGTTTTTCATTGCAAAAGACTGTATTTGGTGTGCAGCACTCTAAATTCACCTATTTGAAGGCTCAATAAAATTGATTATTATTGTCCTGGTGTATAATAACAAGAGAACTTCCCTGCAGTAGGCATGTGAATTGTCCTCTGCCCTCTGCTATTGCTGGTTTTCATTAAACTTTTTTAAAAAAACTTCATTATCCTTGGAAATTTAGGGTTTTTTCTGTCACATTTAGGTGAAATTAGGTAGTATTTTCATAGGTCTAATGGGAGGCCAGAAAAAGCAGGCACATGAGCACAATGCTTGACAACAGAAGTTGTAGAAAAACAGATTAAAGTTTTGCTTTAACATCTGTTATAGTGTTGCCAGGGTGTGGTGGTTTGGCAGTGCTGTAAGAAACTGTGTTGAACTGTAAAATATCTAAACCTAGTATCCTAGAATTAATCTCTTTTACCTTTTGCAGGTGGAGATTTACATTTTATCTTTATATATTTACCTATGGAGTACGGTTCCTGAAAAAGGTAGGCACTTATTATGCTTTTATAACACATCACAGATTTGTTGGTAGTGTCATATAGGTGTAATATAAAGCATAGGCATAAAACTTAAGTTGTCAAAGAATAAAAAAAAGTAAAATTTAATTTGCACTTATGAGTTGCTACTGGCATCAAGAAGGAATAGTTAATGTAAAAAAAAAAAAAAAATCAGTATAGTAACATACCTAGTTCATTATTACTTTTCATTAGAGGCATTAAGCCGACAGTAAGGTTTACCAGAGTATTCATCTCAGTTTCTGCATCATCCTTGTTTAAATGCCTCTGGCAGAGATTGCTTTAATTAACAAACAAAATCTGTTAGTGTTTTATAAAATGCTATGTTTTGCCTGTTCTTTGTCTGATGTACTGTGGAAAGAACTTTCCATGGAGTTTCACATCAATGCTGAGAAGGGTATTGATAGCTTCTAAATGTCCTGGCATAGGCCTATTAATTGTGTCATAGACAGTAATATGGATTTATGGTGCAAATTGTTTTTACAGTATGACTAGTTCTCAGAGCATGTGTGCAAGTTAGGCCATATTTGCATAATTCTGAGAGGTGAAATTAGGGGAATGTTTTGTTTTAGTGCATTCGTGTAATTTAATCTTCTTCATTTTGGACAAACATTTGCCATGAGAAAATGTACCCTAAATGTTTCTGGTGCTTAGTAAGTAAAAGTAGCTATTAAAAAAAAAAAAATCTCAATTTTTGTTGTTGTAATTCTTGAGGCAGTCCCAGGTGCCAAGCAACTTGGTACCAGCAGGACTGATGATGTACATGTGTGAAGACAGGGGACATCAAAGCTGTTCTCAGATATTTAGCAGATATTTCATCTATGTGGTGGGAAATATGAGAATGGTTTCAATAAGTGATTGTCACAACCTGAAAGGTCACTCAACCTGTGGGTGAGTTCACAGGATTCTGTAATACACAAGGACACAGAAGCTTTATCCTCAAATGTCTCAATTACAGATTACCACAAATACCACAGAATTTACCATTAGCCACTAGCACCAAACCACTACAAGAAATCATACCTACGATTACCAAAGTGGCTCTCTCTCAGCACAAAGAAAGTGTGTGTTCTATGAAATCCTCTGAATACCAGCATTTTTAAAATCTAGGAAGAATACATGCGTGCTTCATTAAAAGCCATTGTGAGATGTTTCTAAAGGCTGAGCTGATACACAAAGTGCAGGATGTCTTCCTCCTAGTTCAGCTTATCACTGCAGTTTGAAGAGGGCTGGCTGACATAGCGTGGTTGTTTGAACAAGGTATGCCCTTGCTTGCTTAGCAAGCTTAACAAGGATCAGTTGTGTAATTTTGCTGTAATTTTAACTTTCAACATGTTTAGTTTTTACAAAGAGAATTGTTAATTATGTACTTGCATGTGTGTATTTTTAATTACTCATTTTTACACAGTCTTGTAAATGAGTCTTGCAACATCTTATGCTTGTCATTATTCCAGTGTTTTGCTTTGTATACTCGGGTCTTTCGCATGGGAATGTATGTAAATTAAGTAAATTATGATTGTAGTTATACACATTTCCCTAGTAACATGGTGCAACTGAAAGAAAGTACAGGCTTTTTGGTGTTCATCAAACACCAAAGATTTTGCTGTATCCACTTAAGATGGAAATCTGGGTTTGTGAGGAATAAAACCCAAAATCTAGAGGAGACGCTTCTTTCAGAGTTTCACTGCAGTACCAAAGTGGGTAATCCTTTTTCATTTGTCTTGTTTTTCTTAAATGTTCCTTTGCAATTATTCCATTAATTGCTTCCTTAGGAAGCTAATGAAAAAAATTTAAGCATAATACATTCTCTTATGAATTTACTAGAAAGATCTTTCCTTCAAAAAGCTGTTTTGCCTGGAGGGAAAGTTCATGTCATACTCAGTGCTGTACTCTGACTTGTGTTATCACTGTCCTTCCCTCTCAACTTGACCTAGTCTCCTTGCAGGCTGCCACTCCTTTGCTTTGCTGCATATGCCACTGACCTGATGGGTTTTTCTGTTTACATTTGGCTCTTGTAAACATACCTTCCTTAGATTGAGGGTGAAATTCATCTACCTGCAAGGCTGGCATGGAGCCTGTCAATTACTTAAGCACCACTTTGAACGAGTTTTGAGGTCCTTTGCTTTGTGCTGGCCCTTTGCCTAGAGGTGAATTTCACCTTTTGGATTCTTTCTGAAAACACCTTTCTCCTACTGCCCCACAGCATATGAACCATTGCTACTTTGTCTTCTACTGTCACCTTCCCTGTTTGCTACATAAAGCAATGTCACAGCCTCAGTGCAGTATCAGCAGAAGGGTAGATGTCTATGTTTACAAGTATCCACCAACCACTCAAGGAAGATCTAACCAGGATACTCTTGTCAAACCACCATCCTTGCAAAGAATGTCATTAGGTCTTTGGTGGCTTCTTAGAGCTGTCAAGTTTCTCAGGCCTTGTGGGAGGTTATACCTAAACTTAATAAGCAGACTTAGCAACTCTGTTTCAGTTCTGAATGTGTGGTGATACATTCAGTGTGGTACACATGCTGACATTAATTTCCTTTTAAAACACAGTAACTAACTGCATTAAAGTTTTACATTTGCCCGGCTAAAGCATCACACAGAGAGGAGGTCGTCTATGGTTTCAGCTTTGATTTTTCCCTTCTCCACCGAAGCACATGACAGCTAATAAAGCTGTCATTCAGAGCAATCATAGCTCTCTAAAATGTCATGGCAAGCTTATCTTTTACTGTCCATGACTGCAATTAGTGGATGATCTAGATAAAAGACATTTCTTTACCCAGTAAAGCAAGCTTTAAGTCTTTGTAGTGACAGCTGCATGTGGTATCATATATCAGTTCTTTTGCCATACTATAATTGCTGAGTACATTGCTGTAGACTTAAAAACTTTCTTCTCACTGAAAGCTGTGTCTCTTTATAGGACTCCTTCTCTTGGGTTTTGTCTTCTTCCAGTGACAGATGTATGTTGTTAAGTCATAGAGAAAAAAAGCATCTTACTTTGTTGAACAGTATTTTTAGTCTCACTTCACAGGGTAAAAAATGCCTAACCTAAAGCTTTGTCTTCCAAGTCTGCTCTGTTGCCATAAAATTCATAAATGTGTATGTTTCAAATAAGTTTTTGTCTTAGCAGTGTCTGCAGCACTTAGATCTGGCCATTTTGCTGAATGAAGTTCACAATAAACTCAGGAAAATCCTTTAGGTTAAGACAGAGGATTGCCAGTAGGGTATCCTTCATATGGCTGTGTGTTGTAGGCCATGGTATCATGATCAGGCACTGATGTTGAATTTGATGGTTTTTAGCAATGTATGCGTTTTTTTACCTTCTTGGGCCTCAAGAAGCAGTACAAGTGCAGGTTCTACTATGGGTGCTTACCTTCTTCAGTCAGGAGGTGATTTTAACTGCAGGCAACAGCCATATGATTGGTATGTCTTACAAATGTTTGCAATATCAGGGAAATACATGCTTCTTACAAGAGTTACAGTGAAGTGAGATAATTAAGTCTTCGTTACCAAAGAGTAGAGAAGGTAACACAGGTGCTTACATGCTCACAAATGGACCACACATAGGGAAATACCTCATAGCCTTCCAGATACTCAGCCAAACCATTGTATCACCTGCAAATTGTGTCTTAATACAAGTGCATAAGAGACTGACAGACTTAAAATTATTACCATTGACAGGAAAATTATTACCATTTAGTTATTAGTATTTAATAACATGTTAGACATTCCTTCCTTCCCCAGCTTCTCTGTGCCTTCAGCCTTTTGTTTGTTTGGTTTTACTCTCCTTTGCATCAAAAAAAAAAAAAAAAGGTAAACGAATATTACAGAGCTGCAAGGTTTAGTTTTATTAGGGGTTTTGCTGTCATTGTCTGTAAGTAGTGAAGTAATTAATGACATTTTAATGTCAAAGCATTTAATAGATTAAATTATTTCCTTGGTCTTTATTTCTTTTTTAAATGTTCCTTATAAATTATTGCTTCTTGTTAATGTCTTCTCTAAATTAACACTTTCAGTTGTAGCGTTGTTATTTATATTACCAAATGGTGCAATAGTGGAATGAGACTTTCTGCTTCCCAAATCGTCTCTCATTGTTGAAAAACTTTAAATTTGATGAAAATGAACTGTTAACTTTCTAGATAATGAGTATAAAGCAGATGTTGGGCGATTGACGGGTTTGTCAGTCTACCCCAGCACCCCACAGCAGTGTGTGCTGCAGGACGTCCTGCAGTGTGGTGGCTAATGCACTGAGGGGGTGAAATAGGTTGTGATAATTAGGATTTGAAGTCACCTTTGTCTTTTCTGATACTTTTTGGGAAAAGGGGAGCAATGTAAGTGTAGGTTAGAGTACAAGCCAGTTCACTTTCTACCTCAAATATTTATATTTTCAAGGGCAGATTTGGTGATGATTATTATTCTATGTGAGGAAACAGACTGAGACACCAACTTTCAAAGAGAAGGTGAAGCTTTCTTCTATTGCTTGCTGCCAATTCTGTTACCACTTTCTACAGCAGTTTAGGTTTCAAACTCCTGAAAGATGTTAGGTCAAGCCTCACTGTGTTTTGTCAGTATGGACTGAAGCCAGTCCTTTCACCTAAATGCTTTAATGCATGATCTGAAGTGAAGCCCAAATTAAAATGGCTTTGTATTTTATTTAGAGCACCCACAGACTCTCTCCAGAGTAAATGTTTACTTTGATTTTTTTTTTAATTTGACTCTTTCACACTTTTCCTTAATTTATATGTACGAGAACAGTGTGGGGGTTGCTTTTAGTTTTTCTTTTTTAATGCATTTCCATGGTTATTGTTTTTAAATTAAGTGGTAGAAAAGGTGATTTTGTTCTGTGTGGTATCTAGATATATACACAAAAGATAGAGAAGAATATAAATGCCTAGAGTAGGTGATCTTAAATGTAGATCTTACAGGTTGTATATTTAGTCTTTTGGTAGCCTAACAGTAATCCATAGTAAAGACAATAAGAAATTGTTTGATACAAAATTAGCATTCTTATGGGGGTAGTACCAGAGCTCTATTAGTGTTGGAGAATGTTTGTCTTCATAGGTAATGCATGATGAGATAGCACTAGTTAGTGGCTTAAAAGACCTACGCCCAAGTTGATCTGTGATGTAATGACATTGACTCTTACACAGAGCTCTTTGGCCTCAACTATCATTATCACTGTGAAGTATGTTTAAGAAAATATGATACAGCTGTAGGTCTTCCTAGAAATTGGCATGGTAACCTGTGTGCCCAGAAGCATGTTCGTTTACCCTTAAAAAAATATACTACAGCATTCTTTGTATCCTTATAAGTCACTAGGATTTGAAGCATAAAAAATAACTAACAAATTTTATTTCCACTCTGATCATGTATATGTAAATTCTTCTACTTTCTGACTACAGCTGAGATTTTTTCAGCACTATCATTTGTTTTATTTGCATGTCTACAAATCACTTTCCTGCAGAGAACTACACCACAGTATTGATGCCAACAAGACTTTAAATTCCAGTGACATTAAACTGCCTGCTTTGCTTATCACTAATATAGGAACAAGATAACATTTCTGTTTTCTTCAGTAATACTTGCATCAAACCAGTGGTGCCTTGGCTCATTAAGAGTTAGTCTGATCATGCTCCCATTAAATGGAAAAATTGGCATTAGCTTCAGTGATAACAAAACAGAATGAGGAATTGCTTGGTCATCCTTGGTGCTAAGCAGTAGCTCTATGATGCTGCAGAATGACAAACCTCTGCTAACACCTGGAGGCAAAGCTTCCAGGTGACATATGGTGACTTTTCACATTCCTTTCTTTAATTGCCCGTGAGAATTGGAAGCTCACAAAAGAGCATGAATTTGCTGCAGTAAGAGACTTGGGGACCCAAAGTTGCAACTAGTATAATTGTAGGAAAAAGACCATCAGCCTGAATAAACAGGCTCTTTTCCAAATGTGCTGAAGTAGGCTGATGATATGAGGATGTCATGGCTATGTTTAAAAAATGCCAGATGCAACAAGCTTCTGTATGTATGCAGCTGATTGTCAGTTCTGCGTCTTCCTTCCTACAGACTCATCCCCTACAACAGCTGTCTGCCATGTAATTTCAACTGCTAGTGGTGCAGATAGATTGCAAAACAGCAGGAAAGCCATATTGAAGTCTAAATTTGACTCCAGAAACCTACTTAAGTGACATAAATGTGTAGAAGGCCGCTAGAAAAATAGTGTAGTGTGGAGGAAAAAAAACTTCTACAGGGAGAGCTCCACAGCCACTGCTATGGAAGTTACTCTTTCTTGAAACTATAGGATATTTCAAGAGGAAAAAAAATATGAAGTGCTTACCATTGTGTGTGCATGAACTGCTGAGCTAGCTAATTACTGTGTGACAGCAGGAGTGGCATTGTTAGTGGCCTACAGTTTCTGTATGCACTTAGAGAGAACCTGGCTTCCTAATGCTTTTTTGTGAGCAAGGATGCTTCTTCATTCTGCTGCTCAGCTGAGTTGGCATGTTCTTTTTGGAATAAAATAACAAGAGCAATACATGCAGATGTTACAGCCCTGGGAGAGTAGGATAGCATTTGTAAATGCCATTTGGATTGCTTATAGTTGAGAATTCTAGAGCCTAAAGTCAGACCACCCTCATTTGAAATAAATAAATAAATTTTTAAAAAGAATTTGTCATTTCATGGTGTGCTGACTGGATTTTGACATTTCTGTATTCATCATTTCACCTGTACCTCTTTATTATTGATATTGTTAACCTTAGAAGAAGTGGTTGATATGTACAGCAGCTTTGTAAAATTGTTATATTTGGGTAAACAGGTATCCCTGTCATGGAGATTGTCAATTCATGTCCCTGTGGGAAATAAGACTGGGACACAGGAGCAATGGGATGTTTACCTGCAGTGGTATCTCATTTGCCATTCTTTTTTCAGACAGTTCCTGCTATTTATCCTTATGTCAGTTTTGCAGCTATTTTGGTATTAAACTATTTAATAGTGTCACTCTATGCTGCATCTTGCATCTCTTCTATCTCTGATACTTAATATTCAGTTTTCTTAGAACATCCTGATGTCTGTTCTGGATGCAATTGTATGTTCAGATGTCATCAAATACATCTCCATTTTTTTATCTGTTAAATAAAACAACTTTGGAAACAATAGCATACGCTTCCTCCTTAAAGGAAATGCATGTTTCAGTTTCTGGTGACTAAGCCGGTCAATTGCTCATGGCTTATTTTAGGCGTGTTCAAGACCTAATGAATGCAACTGCTGTCACTCTGCTCTGGTTAGTCATGGTAGGATATTTCTAAGGACCTCCAAAAGGCAGTGGACTCTTTTGGCAAAGGTAATATTATAGTTCAGATGCTCACAGAAAATGGAGGAGCTACTATTAGTGTAAAATCACTACAGCATTTCTGTGTGGATTTATACCATTTAATCTTCTATCCTTTAGATGTCAACTTTTCTTAAAGAATAAATGGATGAAAACCACACACTGCTAGTATCATCAAAAAGTAATTTCCAGTGTTGGAAAATTAAGGTTGAATTGAGTCACTTTTACTATTTTGAAGTGCAAGTATCTTTTCTCTATTATGAAAAATGTATTTCACTGTACTCTGTTCACCTGTTTCTTTCTCAGTCATATAGGTTCTCAACAGACTCATGGTATGCTCACTGTACATTATAAACACTTCCTTAAACTGACTCAATAAAACAGCTTAATTCAGTCACAAATGACCTTGTCTAATAAACAAGGAAGGTTCTAATTTCACAGCTGTATGTGATGGTTTTTTGACACCTGTGGGTTTTTTCTTAATTGCTCCCCTAAGTTCAGAATTCTATCTCCATGGAGCAGTGGAGGGTACAGGTTTGCTTTGTTACTCATTTGTTTCTCTCTTTTCCTGACCTAGTTTGTGTAGCCTTGTAACAGGATGACCTGACATTGGAACACCTGACACAAGTGAGATAACTGGTAGTTTTCTGCCTGCTGTACAGTGTGCTTGTGTTCTGGCTTCTTTCTCAAGGATGGACGTGGAAATTTCATGGATCATCTGAAAACAGTAGTTGGGAGGAGGTACAGCTTTATCATTGAAGTTCTCTAGGCAAAGGCTGTTTTTAATTTGTGGTCCATTTCCCCCTAATCAGTTCTGTTTTGTGCAGCCCAGGGCTTGTTGGCACTGGGAGTGGCAGGACCATTCTGGGGAGAAACTAATTTTTATGTAATTCTATATTGTCTTTCCATTCTCATATACTCCTCAGCTACCCCTTACATCAATATTTTCTACTTTTATCTTTATCAAATCACTCCACTGCTGATTCTCATTTCTTAAACTGACTTCTATTATTTTAGGGAGTGGATCTGGGAATCCTGTAAGATTGCAGGTTTAACATGTTCCATGGACTACAGAAAACTTACCTTGTTTCATTCGTCTCTTGTTGCCATCTTTTTACCATGATCATTTTATTCATTATCAACACACTTTCCAAAAGAAACAGATGAAAGTGATGTTGATGTAGCTCACAGGTCTTTCATCTTTCTGGAGGTTATTTGTTCCAGTCAGTTCTTAAAAAATATGAAGAAAATAAATAAGGAGTTTTATCTTTGTACATTGCAATTTTTAAAGTGCTTCTGCCTCCCTTATTAATACCATGCCTGGTCACCTGCTGGTTTAGTAGGACAGAAGGCAGCTGGGATTGTGATGGATCAGCTCTGAAGGTGCAGGGGAAGCAAGACAGGATACAGCTGCTTTGGGGCCAAGTGGTCTTTCTCCATTATCAACCATCTCTTCACTGTAGTCACAGTACAGGAGATACACGTGGTAGCCTTTTCAAAAGCCTAATGCTGGTTGCAAGGTTTTATTGAACTGTGATTTTAAAGAAAGCTTTTGAAGTAATCCCATCAGTTTCATGAGAGCAGTTGTGTTGGAGTAAAGGTGACTGCATCTGCAAAGAGCTGTTCAGATAGTCAAGTGGAGCATGACTGTGAATAGTTTTCATAACGTCACTGATTCTATATAGATACTGGCTATTGTTGAAAAGGATTCTTTTGAGCTTGATAACAAGTTTCAAAGTTGGCATTTTAACTGCTATACTTAGGAAGCTGTATTTGTCGTTACTGTACACACTAAGTCATGATACTGTGAGGTCTGCAGTGGAATGAAGCTACTAATAGTGAAGATACTTGACTCCGCTTTCAGACAAGCTTATGTTACTCCTTTAGTTGGCAACAGCTTAAAAAATGAAGAAATAAATGGGAAATATTTTTTTTAATTAACCTGTTTGAAATGAAACCTGCAGTCATTGGGCTGTAAATGTTCTGCTCTGGGATTTGTGCATTGTTGCAAATCAGGTTACAGGTAAATAAATATAAGTATAACCAATCAGTATGTAGTGCTGCTACTGTGCTTCCTGTCAAGTGTGTTTACATGGGTTTATAGATTTTCATTTGGGCCAGGATTATGAAATTACCTTTTCATAATTTCAGAACAAAGGTAATCCTGCAGTTTCAATGGGGTTTTACTGAGAATATTAATTATATGGTTCTGGAGGAAATGACAAAAGAGTTTGAATGCAGAAATTAATGATTTCAAATTCTTCACACAAATTTCTGCAGTGCATAGAGAACATCCTGCATGGGGACTCTTGGCAACTGCTTTCATTATAAACAAAGCATAAATTTATTTTTCCTCAGTATTGTATGGAATCATAGGAGAACATCATTCATGCTTAAAGTACCAACAACAACTCTTCCCACTCTACACCAAAGATCACCTGTAATAGCTGAGTTCATCAAGGCAGCAATCAGTAGCTGTGGCTTTTTTTAACTTTTTTTGATTAATTTTGTTATAAAATTCATTATGGGCAGGGATCAATTTTGGTAGATCTAAACGGTATTTTAAAAAGCTGCCAAACTGAAAAATGCTGTATTGAAAATGTCCAATGCCCTAGACAGTCTTTGGTCTTTCCAGAAATAGAACCGGCTTGGTTCTGTTCATAAAAGTTTCTCAGCTATTGGAAAGCTATTCACAGAACACGTTGTGTGTTACGTCAATTGGAGCAGAAAAAATGAGTTGCATCAGAATGGTCAGTGTTTCATTCATCATTTCCATCTCCTCTTCCCATACCTACTGCATCAACTTTTTCATTAAGATACTGCTTCTGGATATTTTGCAGAACAGAAAACAGGAAACACAGTAGCTCATAAATACTTACACCACTGCTTGGAATGCATGTGACCATCTGATACTTAGAATGAGACTACTTAACCCAGGCTAAATTTCTCTGGTGTTAATTCTGAGATATCAAAGCGTGAGTTTGTGAAGTACCTACCACTTTGGTTTAAATCAGAACTGACTCTAGAAAACTAAAATGCAGCAAGAGCTGGAAGTGGGAGGTTTCCCTCCAGAGCCCTTGCTGCTGGCCTCTGTCTCCTTCATTCTTAAATTATTTGAAGCAGGCATTGAGTTGGACACTTTCTAGTCTAGTCTGAATCTGTTGTGATGTTTCATTCCCATGTTATACCTGAAATATTGTTATTTATTACTGAAACCTTGTAGTTATTTTTGTTCAGTGAGCTTATCTGCCTGATACTGGATAAATACTCTCATTTAAATGAAGACTATCAGACACCTCTCTGGAGCCCTTTTAACACAGTGCTGATATTTGATGTTTTGCTCTGCTATTAACAGAGGGATAATGTGATACGTGTGCCACTCAGGAAGGAAATAAAGTCTGCCTTTGGCAGATTGTACTTGCTGTAAAATTGATTTGAACTCTGATTTTATTTATTATTACTTAAAGTGGAAAACAAATTGCTGAGGGATGAAAACTGTTAAACTAAACTAATTTTGGATATTAAAATCCAATCATACTGTCACTTCTTTCCTCAAAAGTAGGGCTGAGCATTAGGTGCTAAATAAAACAATATTTAATTCACTGAGAAGGAAAGAGCTCTAATGCAAGTCTCCTGAAGGATGCTGTTGTGAAAAAGGGAAATGGCATATTGCATTTCTAATAAACATGACTGGAAAAGATTTCCAGTAAAATAAAACCAAAGTTAGATCCCATCTAGTAGAAAAGGAATTTGTTTCCAATATCTCTTCAAAAGGGCATAAAAATTGTTGAGGGCATTTGTGAGAGATCAATAGAGCACTTTGGATGTCTGAGATAAAAATCATGAGTCATGCTGTGTGAAAGATCAAAGTTAGTGGAGAAAATTTTAAGTGACTCCCAACACTTCAGTGTGTACATCAACAAGAAAAATAAGTGTATTTTGGACAATGAGGATTCATAAGGGAACACCAGTCAGCATAGGAAGTTATTTATTGTGTAAGCTGATGGAAGTTAAGATAATAACTGAATCAAGCAGAAGAGGACAAAATTAAGCCAGCTGGCAGAATTTATTTGTGGATGAAAGGAAACAGAAGTATTTTGATAGAAACAAGCTAATGGAGAGTATCAGTGATATCCAAATTCAGTAACAGGACACTGATGGCAACAGGATTTTCAAATGTAGACAGTGGGGACAAATTTGACATAAGCATGGGGAGGAAAAGCAGTGCATTAATTAAAAAAATACATCTAGAATTGAATTTCATTTTATCTGCTTGAAATCCACCTGGGTGTGTGGAATAACATACGAGTAATAAGTAAATAGTCAATAATAAGTAAATAGTCAACAGTGACTGAGGGGCTGAAAACCAGAAATCTTTCAGCATCCTATACATAAAAATGGCAGATCTGAAGAAATACTTCCTGAAGTGTTTTATTTGAGCAGTGTTACAATAAAAATAGTTTTAATTCTTCTGGAAACTAAAGTGGCTCATTCATACCTGTAGCAAACTTTTCATGTTTTGCTATTCAGATGAATGAAGCTGTCCCATTTTCCACACCTAATTAAACCCGAGCAAAGAGTACATATTTGGATATAAGAGAAGGTTGTTAATAGTCTGACTGGTGCTTTGAGTTGCCATTACTGAGTTGAACTTGCTGTTGAAGCAGTGACTCAGAGCAGGATAGCTGTATCCTCATTTAAGGTAGTGTAACCTGCAGAGTACAGATTTTTACACTAGCATGGCTTTGAGTCATAAAGCTGCCTCACTTAACCCTTAAAGCAGTAGGGAAAAGAAGCTTGCCAGTTAAATATGTTATCAGTGAGTATTATTTTTTTTCTGATTGTATTCCCCTTCTCTGTTACCCCATTACACCTCTCACAGCTTTCTCATTTCTCCTGCCTATTAATGCTCTCAGTTACTGGTTCTTGAACAATGACAGAAGTTACTGTGGGGAAATACTGCTTTAAGTTTAGATCCAATTCAGAGTTTTGCTTCTGTTTTTTTAACTGCTGTTCTCTCACATGTGACTTAAGGAGTTTCACCAGTATCTTTGGGGTTTTGGTTTTTTTTTTGTTTTGTTTTTGTGGGTTTGTTTGTTTTTTTTTTTTTGTTACTGTCCCATCTAATCTCCAAGATTTATAGAATCAAGAATTTGGGGGAGGGCAAACTCTCTCCTCTTGCACTAGGTTTTTGCTGTGCCCAAAATTTACCGTTCATGGTTTTATACTAAAACTTAATACAAATTTAGCATTTATAAAACATAAGCATAGTTCCTCTGTTCTCATCTCTACCAGCCACTTTTACTGCTGGTTGTTTTAAAAGATCAGCTGCAGAAAAACAACACAAATTATGTCCTAATACACCCACTGGGAGGATGACAAATGGAAACAGCAAAAGGTTTGTATCTGTGCACTTCCTTGGTAGGAGGGGAAGATGCAAAAGAGGAAATGGATGTAAAATTTTATGTAGGTTTAGACATTTTTTAAGGTTTGCAAAATTATTTTGGCGGTCTTCCTTTGCTCTAGTGAAGTAAATGTTTTCACGGTCACTGGCTTACAACTGAGCAGGAAATAATTCCTTGCAAACTGTGTTTTTATATTAAAATGAATTAACATTTCCCCCCACTCTCATTTTATTAGAGGAAAATACAATATGAGGTATTTTCATACCGAACTTATTCCAGGTAGTACTTAGAACTTGTGGCATTATTAAATACAGTAAGAAGTAGTTCAGTGAAACCTGCAGCCCCATGGGTGAATTGCCCTGATACAATGTATGTGCACTGACCTCAGAAAAATTGAATAGTTGCAGCAGTGAGAGAGGAAGAGGCTATTTTATCCTGTCCTTCCTCATTGTTGCTTAGGGTTATGCCTCATTTTAGTTGTGCCCGGTGACTGAAGTGCTTAGAAATGGGTCCCTATTTAATGACCACAACATTGGTGTGGCTGGAGTTTGGGTGCTTTTGGCCCATCTGTTCCAATGACCTGTCTGAAAGAGATCTCAGCCTCAGTCACTCACCAATGTGGGACTTGGTGTCTGTCTTCTCTCAAGGTTTTAGTGGCAGCACAGAGATTGCCAAAAGGCTTCCTCACCAGCTGCCTGTAATAGCACTGTGTGATTAAAGCAGAGTATTGCCTCTCTGGGGATAAATCTTGGACCTACAATTGCGTGTTGTCTGTTTTAATAAAATAAATTCATAAATATCCTCTCAGATGTAAATCCTAGGCTAATTGATGTGGTCTGGCTTTATGATCAAAAAATACAAGGCAGCTGTAAAGCTAATGGGTTTGCAGCTGCTTTGCTTCACCAGTGTTATCAAGCATCTGGAGTGCTTGGGTGAATGTGCCCACTACTTTTTATCCACTTTTCTTACTGTGCATGTAGAGTGACTACAAAATACACTGAGTAGTGCTTCTGGGAAACCTATTACCCACACATGAATAGCAACTTTAGCCTGGCTTCTACAATGGTTATGTAGAACTTCTGCTGCTCTGAACTGTCATTGCACCCACCAACTGCCCAACTTGCTCATGACAAAACAGTCCTTGAAAATGTTATCACATTACACATGGAGGCAAAACTTTTAAAAAGTTTTGCTTACTGCAAAGCAACTAGCAGAGGAAGTGTCAGAAGAAGAAGGTGCGTATGAGAGAGAAAATATTTTGATGGCTCGGTTTGGTAAGGGGCAGTGGCTGACTGGTCAGAGGAAGGAGAGGAGACACTCAAGTCACCAGCTTCTCTAGCTGCTGCATTCTTCACTTCTGTTCAAGGCCTGCAATGACTCAACATTAGGATCTTTCCAGATTCTCTAAGATTATCTGTTCTTTTTGCCATCTTCATTTCCTGCATCATTTAGAAGTTGAAACTACACGTTTATCAGCACATGAACACCAGATCTCTGTACATCGATCTCTTCAAAGGGAAAAGTTGATGTATGTGGTGCGTGGAACTTACACTGCTTTTTTGGGAGGTCATTTTGTGTAAACAAATCCAAACATGAATTCGTTTTGTTTTTTTTTTTTTTTCTAAAAATACTTCTGTGCACACACATATATTTGCATTTGAAATGTCAAGTGCATCTTTCAGTGATTGTTGATAATCTTGGCCTTTTATGCATCCTCTATCTTTTATTGTTTCTGATTAGTAGAAGTATCATTTTAAATTATGTTTGGAAGTCATCAGTGCAGATGGCTGAGAGGAAAGGCTGAGTGCTTTTAGTTGTAAAAGGATTTTTCTCTCTAACACCTTGTTTCTGCAGACACAAAGCACTAAGCTCTGCAGAAAAAAAAAAATACAGTTCTGCAGAAACTTGTGAGAACTTGCTTAGTCACAGTGTGTGAGAAGAGAACCTCAGAATGTTCATTGGCAATGTGTCACATTGTCTTCTCTTCTGTTATCATCTGTGCCAATAAATATGAAGGGTCTGTGAAGAATTTATGAAAATGTGATTCCTGGTGTGAGAAGCAAGTCCATCCCAAACCGAATTGCCAGTCACTGGAAGGAAAAACACGCAGAAGTTGATACAAAATAGTAGCCATGAATTTTGTTGTTTTGACGAGTTTTCTTTGTGGCCAGAGTGATGTTTTGTCAGAATTTAGTGATTTTTGTAGGTAGAGGAGGTATACTTAATTTTGATGTGCAGGTGACTAAACACTGGTGCTTGGAGAGTTAGTTTATTCTGCTGTTCAACCAGCTGTAAACAATGCCAGCCAGGGCTGTTGGCATCATTTGCTGCTATGGCTGTGCCCTCGATGCCTGTCAAAGGTGGCCAGTAGAGACTACAAACTGTCAGATAATATATTTTTTAAATCGGTGAGACTTTAGATTTAGAAATGCTTAAGTAGTAGCAAAACAAATACAACAGTATCAATGGATGATGTTAATATGGTTCAGATTCTGTCTTATCCAATGTAATTTTTTCAGGAATAACAAGAAAAACAAACAAACAAAAAGATGAAGAAAGCAAACAAACAACAAAACAGAAAACCAAACAAACAACTTCTCTAGATAATCAGAGACAGTTTCAAAGACACCATAAATCTGAAGTCCTTGGAGTCCAGGCAACCTTAGTGGAAAGTGATAGAAAATTTAAAAAGCTGACTCAGAATGTTCTGGTTCTTCCTTCATAAATCTTCCAAGAATCAAGGAAAATGAGGAGGTTTTTTTCTTTCTGCTGGAAAGAAAAATGCTGCAAAATATAGATACTTGTGAAAAAAAATGGTTACTTTCTGTGACTTGTTTTACAACATGTAATATCAAGGAGTTTTTCTGTTAACTAGTCAAAGAGGAAAAGAAGTTTGTTAGCTTGTACATTGTATGCAGAAGCAAGTATTTTGATGTGTATATGTTCCCCTTAATGAGAAATGCTGCAGTAGTCTACACTTACACTGATCTCCATTGATTCAAGAAAGAAGATGGGGAAGGAAACCCAGGGTCACCATGGAATTTGCATCTAAGAGATTAATTTATTGGAAAATCTCTTGGTTTTACAAGAAATAGGTGGAGTCATTTTTATATTAAAACTTATATTCCCTGGCATAAGAAACTACAGAAAGATGCTTTTTGTGCTGCCTGCTAATCTGACTTTCTCTCTTACTGCGAGTTCAGCATACCATGCCAAGAGTATACAGGTCTTGTAGAAAGAAAAAGCAAGCAAGTATGCCCTGTAAGCATGTGCTCAAAAACCCAAGTGCTCAAAAAGCCAAGTGTTGTGCAAGAAGAATCCTTATTAATAGATTGAAAAAGTTGCTATAATCCCTAGCCGTAATGGGGGAAAAAAGTGGACATTGAGATACTATTTAATTTAAGAACAGGGGAGATCATATGCAAAGAAAAACCCTCACAGCCCAACACCCCATAACAACTGTTAATTATGAAGAATCGTCCTTCTACTGATGTTATAAAAGGTACTGTTAACTAAAAGCCTGTAATATTCAGTTCCTGGATAATAAAAAAAAGAGGTGGGAAGTTAAGCATTTCTGTGTTTTGCAGTCAACAGAAAGACTGTAGTCTCCTCCTCCCCTGCTGTTACAATAGCACTCTTAGATAAGCTTGTAAAGCTCAGAGTATGGTGAGGTGTTGGCCCACATAAGCAGGAGATGGTTTTCTGCCTGCAGTGAGAGAAGCTAGCTGCTGTTGGGAAATTATTATGTATGTGTCATATGTTATATGAGTATACCAGATAGAACATTAGGTCTAGGGGTAAGAGCACATTGCACAGAGCATTTGTGAGGCTAAGTAAATACTAATCAAGAGGAAATCTTCTGGCCCCTGTTGTACCACTTGTTTCTATGAAAAACAAGGACCTACTCTAGTTTGATGCAAAGTAGAGATCCAAATGATGTGATACGTTTGCCTGTATCAGCTCAGAATAAATGAGGTGGGTAGAACTTTGCCAAAAGTGTGTATTAGCTTGACTTTAATTAACAGTGCTAATTTCTGCTCCACTTATTCCTTGTAGCTGCCGGAGACAAATTACGTTAAGCTGTATCCGGATACATTAACCAAGCTGGATAAAATTTTGCCCTTTTGAGGTTGCAGAGCAGTATACACAGTGAATGTTCAGGATTTCTTTATTGTGCTGTTTTTGTTTTACTAAGTCAAAAGCTTTCTAATTTAAAAAACTTTTTTTTTTTTTTTTTTTTTTTGAGTGAGGATCTCATTTTGATTTGTCATGACGTTTCTGGATTTTTACACACTGTATTCTGATAAAAACAGCAGGCAGATTGTATTTCTTTATCTGCTGGAAAAGTCAAAAGATTTGCCTTACTTATCTGGGAATTTAGGAAGAACATCTCTGTGAGTTAGAAAATGACTGTGTGGTCAGGAGTAAGTCAGTTGCAAACAGCTTTTTCTAATACTCCAAACTTCTAGGGAAGCAGCTGCGCTGTGGAGAGACAGGCTTTGCTGTCATGAGGCTCAGTGATGTACTTCCAGAAGGGTTTCTTTAATGTGTTACTTGTTTCAGATTTATAGACTATGCAAAGAAAAAATTACTGCCAGCCACACTGTATTCATTTTTTGCACATTGTCCTGGTTTGAGTCAGAAGGGAACTGGTTCTGTTCAGTGATTTTGCTTTTCAGCTCAGTTCTTCTAACTCACTGCACTGTCTGAAGTTAGCAGTCTGCTTTCACAGACAGTGTCTGCTGCTGGCAGTGATAACGCCCTGTGTTTAGAGTTACTACCAAGGATTGGTGTGCAGACCAAGGCCACTGCTGGATCTTCTATACCACATTGTGGGGTGCAGAAAGTAAAAGGCTGCACCTGCAGGGAGGATTGGACAGGACAGGTGACCCTAAACTGACCAACAAGGGATTTCAGCCCGTATATGTCGTATTTGGTATAAAGCTGAGGGATATGGAGGGTCTCACCCCTCTCTTTGCCCTCTTGTCCCACTTTGCTGGCTTGGCTTGGCTTGGCTTGGGTCCTCTTCTGGTTTCTTCCTCAGAGGATCCGAGGAGTCCTGATCTGTGTGTGTTCCTGAGTCCAGTACCATAATCCAGCCTGTGAACACAGCTCCCATCTGCTGCTGAGCCCAGTCTGGGACTCTCCCAGTGCCTGCTCCACAGCATCAGTGGTGACAGTGATGTAATTACCATTGGGGGGTGTGGGGGGTTGAGTTCGATACTGGGTTTGTATGTGTATGTATATATTCCATTTTTTTAATTACTATTTTCATTTTCATTAAAGCTGTTTTAGTTTCCTTTTCTAATCACTAAGTCTCTCTCCCTTATTCCCATTCTCTTCCCCTTTGGGGAGGGAGGGGGGTTGAGAGCATCTGTTATAGGTCTAAGGGGCCACCCTGACCCTAAACTATCTGTTATTTATATATGTAAATAGGCTCAGGTTTCCAAGGGCAAAGCAGCACTAGTACCTGGGGGTACAACTTGCATATTGGGATTTCAAGTTGTTCTGGGAGAAGGAAAAATGATTCAGTTGCTGATGCAGCAACTTGCAGTAAGACAAACTTTAGAAGTAACTTGAGCTGTGCAAAAGCAGTTATTTTGAAAATTGATGTGACCTATGTGTGTGTCTATATTTATATTTATGGACACATACTGATTCAATAGAATATGCATGGAATTCACCTACACCTATGACTGCATGACGCACATCTTATGACTGTCTTGCTGACAGTATAGGAGACTACTTGCTTGTGACATGTACAACTCTTGTCTGTCTCATTTGAGAGTCTAGCCTATGACCTTTTGTGTTTCCTATACTCAGTGGCTCTGCTGGTTACATATGGATCAGAGAGGTGTATTTTTAGATATTTTTATTACTGTATGATGAACCAAATTTACCTTGTTGTTTTAAAATAATACTTCATCAGCTACATCTATTGCCTGCCTGATAAAATAAAGGCAAAAATACCTTTCAGCCAAATCAGCTGTCCAGGGAACTGATCACAAATGGAAGGTTTTTTACTGTACTGCTTTTTTTTTCCCCCCTCCCTTTACGTCAAAGCTGACCTTTCACATGCTAGGTTCTAGAAGCATTTTGAGCAAGACATGCAGATTTTCACTGCTTTGGGACTTTTGAAAGCCAGGGCCCAATTAGAAGTTTCTCTAAAGGTAAGTGAATGGGACAACAGATGCAAAACAACCCAAGGCTTCTGGCTAAGCTTGGAGACATCTCAGATTAACTGTTCTTTTTTTTCTGTTGTTCTTTTTTTTTTTTTTTTTCTTCCCCCAAAAATCTTTGGTCATTCCCTTGTCTCAAGAGAAGTTTTATTTCTGAAATGGTTCTTTAAAATTGCTCCCTTCAATCACAGGGAGAGGTTTGAGGGAGATTTTGACATATTTCTTTAAGGAAACAAAGATAATAGAGATTTGTTCCTTAATACCATTAATGACAGCAGATTTGACAGCTGTTTATCATCCTCCTCTGACATGGATACTGCACTGATTGGTCACTGTACCCAAGTGTGGTAAAGCTTAAGTTTCCACCTGAATGCCTTTTTGTTGGTTAAGTCAGTATCCCTGGAAGTATTTAAAAGATGTGTAGATGTGGTCCTGAGGGACATGGTTTAGTGGTGAACTTGGCAGTGCTGCATTAGTGGTTGGACTTGATGATCTTAAAGTTCTTTTCCAATCTAGTCTATGTTTCTATGTTCTGTAAGGGAGGGTGTCAGCACTGTAGGGCTGGTGCTTTGTGCCTGATATAATTGGTACTGAAGTTTTTAGTATTCGGTTTCCAGGTTAAGGATGCCTTTTTGCTTTCAAAACTTTTGCATTTCCTCTCTTTGCCATTCCCCTCAGGTTCCTCCCTTCCTCAGAGATTATGTGCAGAGAACGTGTTAAATGGGAATTTGAATGTTCAACAGGCAGTCGAAATAGTAGCACACTTTTTATGTTCATCAGAAAAGGATCTATTGCAAAGCCAAGTCACTGACCTTTTCTCTCTGTCCATCATGGGACTTTTCAGAAGGAGCTGGGCTTTTTGCTACATGGTGAGCTTGCCTAGTATGAGGAATTTCACAGACATAAACCAGGAGCACACGCAGGGTTCAGCTGAGCCCTGAGAATGACAGTATTAGGTCCTTTCTGATTAATCCACCCTTCAGCAGTGTGTCTGGGTGTCACACTGCAGACTGTGTGGGCTTTCTTTTTATTCTCTCCTTCCTTCTGAAGCCTGCATAGAGTATCCCACAGTTGTGAGGTTCACCAAGGACTAAACAAGATGTTTTTTGTTCCAACTATCACCAGGGTCTACGCGGAGAAGTTAGGTTCAGTCTAGGACCGCGTTCATTGTATAAGTCAGAGGGGAGGGCTGTGCTTAAACAAAGCTCTTTCTCTACCTCTTCCCTAAAACCTTCTAGGGAAAGCATAGCTGAAGCTCCCTGCTGCTACACCTGTTAAAGGGTTAATTCAGAGATGTCAAGGAGAGGGGAGACTGGGGAGGAAAGAGGTGTAAGAAGGTGGTGTAGGTGCCCTGCTGTCTTAGCCACTGTTACCCACATAGGATTCATTAGGTTTCCAAACAGCTGCTTAAAAGCATTTTGTTTGAGATGGCAGCATGGCTTTCTGAGCCTCAGGTGGCTCATAAGAGGCAGATGTTCTGCAGTGTGTTGGTCTTTGAGAATTAATGCTTGTATTTTATTGCTTTGTCAAGTCTGTGGTATCCTTTTAGGCTTTGTGGTTATGGGTTCCTCCATTGAGGCGTATTTTATTTAGCAGTCAGGATTTTAATTGTACATAAACCTCTATGTCTGCTACAGAAGGCATCTCTTTGAAGAAACCTTAAGATGTCATAATATTTAAAACAGAAAAATGTGCATTTTTTGCTAGCACATGCAATTTAGATACCAAAATAATTGGCTAGGAAGCATCTTTCTTATCTCTTGTTGAATCTAGTATGAAAGACAGTTACAGCTTTTCAAACCTGGCTAAAACTGTGAATTATCTTATATTTGGATGAGTCTAATTTAGACAGCTGTCAGACAGAAATATTTTAGATTCTGTATATTAGTAACACGTGTAGAGGGGTTGTGGCTATTTCCAAAGTTGTTATTTGTTGCATGTAACGAGGGGAACTCACTTAGCACAGTAACTACTGTGGAGATGTTTGAACAAATTGCTTATGTGAAATAATTATTCCTAATTGAAAGAAAGAGAAATTTGGATGGACTTTACATCTTACGGCATCCTTGTGAGAGACATATCAGAATCTCTAGGAGGTCTGTTACTTTAAATGTTGGTGTACTGCTCAGGTTAATCTAAGAGTTATTCCTTGCCATTTCAGGAGAACTGGGGGTATGGGTGTGCAAGTTTTAATTTATCTTATTTTCCATCTGAAGGGCACGCTCAAAAAACCAGGAAGATCCTTCAATAATCGTATTACATCACTATTAACCAACAAAGGCTATAAGGACCTTCTGTAAGACAAATCACATTTAAAACTTAAGTATCAGTTGGGAATTGGGCTGTAACTCTAACGAGCATTTATCCTGCTTTTTAATATAGTACAAATCCTTCCTACCTAGCCTGATTCTCAGCCTCGGGGCTTTAACTTTCTGCTTAGTGTTAATGTTATTTGGTTTGACACTCACCCGTTGTATTTTGCACGAGTTTGTTACTACGCTTTGCCTGAGCTGAACTACTCCACCTGATGGTGAAAGCAAGAAAATACCGTCTCTCATGCAATGAGGATTTATTTGAAAAAATGTAATCTAATGGAAGCATTTAATTCTGTAACGGTGTTTGTGCCTTAATCCAGGAAACTTACTAATGATGTCCTGCCCCCTTTATACTCGTATGTAGAACGGTTAAGGTTATGTAAAGGAATTGCACAAAGACTTTGAATTCACAGATTTCTTTAATGTTTCTAGTGAGATACCCAGTTGGTAGGTACTTGTACTGTAGACATGGGCTTCTCAAAGTCCAGTTGGAGACGCAGCTGCGCTTTGCAAGACATGCATATCTGAAAGTTGTTCCTGTTTATGCACAACAAAGGAAGTGTAGATGCTTGGTACCTGTAGGTTTGGTTGTGTTCTCATTACCCAAAGTGGAAATACCTAATGGTTGAGTATGTTGGGTAGAAAAGCTTGCCCATATGGTATTTCCTGTCTTGAGTCCATTTAGTTGCACAGAAAAGGAGGTAAAAACTAAAGAACAAGTCTGTCTTGTGGCATTGAAACAGAAATAATCACGTAAATCTTGTGCAAGCAGCAAAGAAACAGTAAGCATAACAGAGCTGTGTGTTCCCAAGTCTTTTAGTTTACGCACCTTTTTGCAATGCAAGACTGTGCAGATGCATGCTACAATAAATTATCTCTGGCACCTTTCATGTTTTCCTAAGGTACCAGAATGTTTTCCATGTGATAGCAGGATCTATCATCTCTAGATGGTCATGCATTTAGCTAGGAAAGCAAAAGGTATGATTTGCTATCTTGAGCTGATAGAGCTGGGATGAAGGATGACTCCTGTATGGAAGGATGCTTATATGTAACATCACATGCAAGTTATTTAAAATATTTGAGCAGACTAAGGCCAACATTTGCTGTGCTCTTAAGAAGGTAATGTGAAATTTGACCACCAGAGCACAAACTGATTGCATTCAGCCTGTGCTCCTGCAAAATTAAGGTCATGGTACACCAAACAAAAATCTCTGTGAACAGGCAGATCGCTCTAATTCATGCTGTGAAACTGAGGAATCTCCTTGATGTATTCAGTTTTAATAGCCTCTATCAAAAATTGTGGATTTTAATTTGTTCCTGTCGTTTTGTCCTTTATTTGTATTAACTGTATATGCTTACATTGCCCAAAAATGGTGTGTACAGACCTTTTATTTATTCTTTTCTTTCTCTCTTAGACACCCTGGCTCTGGAATACCAGACAGTGCTGGAATGGGTATCCATATCAGGTAAAGGTTACAGTGCTGCCTAAAAAAGAACACGACACCTCTGCAGAGCTGTTTTGTTATGGTGGAGCTTTGTGACAATATGTTACTGTGAATGGGCTACTCAGCATTTCAGAACATTGCTAAATGCTCCCCATCTTGCTTGAGTTCAAGGTGGAAAAAATTAATATAGCTGTCACTCTTAAAGTGCCCTTTCGGGTTTTGTTGTGCTGCATTTATTCCCTTTCAGTCCTCAAAAGAAATTTTACTCAGCTTTGAAATTTGATTACTTAAAACAATCTTCAAAAGACAGATAACAGTATACTTATTCCTTACCGTACTGCTAAGATTTTAACAAGTTCCAGGAATATTTAATTCCTAGGATCAAGTTCTGGCCATGCTTCACAACAGCACAGTTGTTCCAACAGCATAAGTGCTGCAGCAACGCCAAGATTTTCTGGAGTTTTAGGGCCAGGATAAGAAGGAGCAGGACAAATGAAAGGAGAAGGGTAGAAATTTTATCTGTTTGAACAGTTGCCTCTGAAGTTCACATACCCAGAGAGCTTTGAGAAACTTTTCTGGTACTTTCCATCACCTTGGGCTACTGGACATAGTTTCTGTGAATACAAACTCCACTCAAGGACTGGTAATGAACTGGATAATATTAGGGAAGTGGCAGAAGACATTGAATGGTGGAACTGTTGAATCTTCATCACTCAGAGATTTTAGGAACAATCATTTGTCAGAATTGCTATGTTTGCAGTTGCTGGTGCCCTTAGTCCTGTTTTCTACTATTTTTGTGTTATTACGAGCAAGAAGAGATTTACTTATGACAAAAGACTGTGAATCTTACTGGTTACAGAACATGTATTTACCAGGTTTATCAGAAGAACAAGGTCATTCAAAAAGTTAATGACAACTTTTATAGGGTAGCAATTAAACTTACTGTATTTTAAATCATGCTACTAGGGGAGAGGGTCCAACAGAAAGCAAATCATTGACTAAAAGTCATTATCAAAATCATTGTCTTGGAGATAAAAATGTCTACTGGGTGCTAATCAGGATTAAGTACCAGGCTTTCAATTTGTTTATTTTTTTCTTTTCTTAACTAGGTAAATTTTCTAATCTGTTTGCTACAAATCCTGTATAAATTACTCAACACAGCATTGCAGAAATACAGATGGACTTTCTGTAGATAGAGTCAAATAGATCATTTGGGTGACAATTTACCCATAAGAATAGTCCTATTGGAGTGAAGTCCATGGAGAACTGAAACCTAACATTTAAACTAAATTAAATGCACACTATTCATCTTTCATGGAGGGAAACCATGATCTTTAGAATCCCCTTACAGTCTCATTATATATGGGGTTAGAAATAGTAATGCTCTCGTTAATAAAGTGGCTGACAGTATTAATTATTTTACTAGAAATTTTCCCCAGTGAGTTGTCTTGCAATAATGAGTGCAATAGTCACAGTTCATTGCTAGCTCCTGTTCCCTTCCCTTTTTTTTAATTACACCTAATTAAAAGCTTACTGGCAGTCTCACTAAATCAGAGAAGGATTATGTTGGAACAAGAAATGGCTTTAAAAGATTGATTTTGAATGTAAACATTAGTCATCCAGCATATGAATATGTCTATATCTAAATAACCCGCACAGAGCATTCATTGGGTGCCTAAGTACTGGTTTTTGGTTACAAAGAACTGATCTGCAAAAGGGAATGGGAATAAAAAAGGCACACAAAATGCCTCTTGCCAATGGAAATAGCTCATGCCCTGCTTGGATGCATGGTTGTGCCAGTGCAAACTGCTCTAGAGATGGTTCATCTAATCCCTCAGGAGCTTCTGTGCCAGTGCTCCTATCTATCACTTCAATGGAAGAAGTGACTAGCAGGAAGGCACAATAGTGTGAAAATTAGGGTAGCTTCTAAGACGGGCCCTCTTAGGCTAAGGGCCAAACAGCTTATGCATGCCACCAGTTACCTTCTTTAAAGTTACTTGAGGTTGTCTTGGTTGTGCATAAATTCCTCTGTCTTGTTATTTTTATTTCTTTTACCTTTAGACATCTGTGTAACCATCTTGTCTGTCAAACAGGACACCTGAATATATATTTTTTTTCTTCTTTCTAAAAGTTAACGTATTTCCAGAAAATGATTCAATTATTTAAAAGTAGGCTTTTATATTAGAAAGAACCTTGTTTATAGCTCACATTTTCATCATGAGCAGATGAGATTATATACTGGAATTGCTTTTCTCTAATCTGCTCTAGCATTGATTCTTTTGTGCTTTAAACCCATATTACTGATGTACAGAAGGATGTTTCAACTAATTTTTCTAAACAGACTTAGGAGTATTTAGAATTTAGCTGCTTGTAGGTTCCAAACAGACATCATTATTTGTTAGTATTGCAATACTGTCAAGATTAAAATGTAAGAGGAGGGTAGGTTGAGGAGCTATCAAAGTTTGAAAGAGACAACCATCATCATTTTTCTTATATCAGATGCTTATGTATAATTCAATAATTCCCCTTTTATTAAATATGTCTCCTATAGACCTCAGCTGCCCATAATGTCAGTTAGACTCTATTAACCTTTTCTCATCTCCATCTTTCAGCCACTGATGCCTGACCTACATTATTACTACATAGTTGAATTGTCATTCTACTGGTCCTTAATGTTTTCTCAATTCATAGACATCAAAAGAAAGGTAAGAACACTAAAAGGCTAAAAACATTGAAAGCTTTAAGCACATATCTGTCTTAACTTGAGGAATACCTGTATTACCTGTGGAGTGAACTGGAAATACATCTTTTTCTAGTCACCATCTCTTACAGATTTGTTCTGTTCCTTGTTACTATGTCGTGGGGTTTTTCTGCACATGGGAAGAAAAGCCTGAAGTAATCAAATGTTTAAGGGGAAATAGCATAGCTGAGAAAACCTCCTGCTCTCATACAGTGACTTGAATGGGATTGAACATGTAGCAGCCAGTAGATGTGCTGTTTCTTCTAAGAGTTAAATGATGAAATATCAATGACAGAGTAAGACTGACTCATAAATTCACAGTATCACCTTGATAAGACCTATGGGGGCTTTCAATTTATTCTACAAAAGGATGGTAAAAACATATATTTAATATTAAAAAGTGGTCTTACATTTAATCTTACCTTTATGGTTATGAAATTTCAAGTAGCTGAGCATTGCTGTTAAGGGGCTATTAATGAAGAAAATACAACTCTGGACAGATAAAAACATTTTCCAGTATCAGTAGCAATCTGTTTCATGTTCCTTCATCCAAGTTCTCTTCTCCATAAGAGTGCTAGTCCAGAGAATAACAGTCAGCACAACAGTTATTCTTTAATAACAATCCATTGAGCTATTCTTGAAGGTTTTTTTAATGTTGCAAAATTACTTGTTTTAAACATTTGGAAGGATTTTATAAGACTTTTATGTGCCTCCTTCTGATGACATTTAATTAAATGATTATAGGCTATGCTAATGGAAAAATCCTTGTCTACTAGAATTTTAGCAGGAACATACCTCTGTAAAGACTAAATGGAGGATCCTCTATGTCCTGAAAGCTATTTGGAACCACAGTGTGCTCCTGGGAGTCTCATGTCAAAGCTATTGTATGTAGAAAAACACTCCTCTCTTTGAATTTCCAAATTTTTTTAGGGGTAGAAATCTCAAGAAAACATCCACAAATTGTGAATCCATATAGGAATGTAAATAGTAAACAAAATAACTAATTTAGGATGAATACATGTAAATCTCTTGCTTGCATTGTCTGTAGATGCTAAACATTCTGTTAATCATGGGCTTAAAATGAGTACAACTTCACTGTTTCAGAAAACAGAGATGCAGAAAAACAGTGCTCAGCGGAGCTGTAAGATAGTGGAGTTCAATTTAAATCAAGAATAACATTGCCTAATACACAAAAACTGCAGGTGGCAGCAATACTGAGTAGCCATTTGTCAATGTATCAACCAAAACCAAACCTCTGCAGCAGTGTTATCGAATTGCTGGGGTTATTGCTGCAGAAATGTACTGAGTCTAATGGGTCCCCTTACATTCATATTCAGCCCTCTGCACTCTGCCATTGGTTATATTTTGTTTTCTTGATATACCTCTTGAGGGATGGGAAGATGTAACAACATTGCAATTTTAATAGTACTGCAATTTTCCAGTACAGTACATCTTTAAAGAGTATTTAATTGATTCTTGACTAGTTGCTTTGCTCATGTGAAAAGTAATTGGAGGCTACTAGAAGAGCACCTAAGTTCAGCACTGAAATACACTTCTGAAAAGGGACATTTGGAGGATCAGTGATACCTTTCTCATTTAATACATCTCATGAGCAAATGCTATAGCTTTTTTCCTCATGACTTGGAGGGTTTGTTCCCATTGGTGAGCTGAGAACAGAGCTAAAGCCTGATACTCTCCTAGTACAGGGGGAAGTAAGCAATCTTTTGCAAGTCTGTATCTCAGTTATATATAAATGACTTGTTATCAGGAAGACATTGCAGCAGCCTACTGTGCAAATAGAATGGGAGATGGAGAAGTGGGTTGCTAACAGCCAAGTGATACCCATGCTGCAGATTTTCAGTGGTTGAATCCAGAGCACCAGATCAAAGCAGTGTCTCATGCATCTGCTGTGTCTGAGAACATCCAGTGTCCAGCAGAGAAGCAGGAGTACAGGATCCACAGTGCAAGGATAGCAAGGCCTTTCATTATAAGCACCCTGCAGGAAACAGTGGAGATGCGGTATTTATAAATAACCTATTAGATCACTGACCAGTTTGGACTGTGAAGACAGGTTTTTTTCATACTGTAAGCAAAATTGATAACTAGGGCGATCAGGCTTGAGAAATGTGCCACACAATAAAGCCATACTGTGGCCAGGAGCAAGTGCAAGCCATCAAGGAAACCCATAAGTTGATAAATGTTAGCACTGGGAGCTTATAGCAGTTGACAAAAAGTGGTACAGACTGGACAGAGACACCAGCTGTTGCAGCACCATAATAGTTTTTTTTGAAAGAGCAGGATTAGTTTAGAAAATGTGCAAACCTCTTAATGTACCCAATATACAGTGTGTGGAATGGTGCCCATATGAAATAAGGCTCTGTTTAATTGGAAGAAGCAGGAAATTGGCCAGCTAATATCAGACACTATTGTAATACTTCATGACAGCTTGTATAGAACAGATTAACACTTATCAGCCTAAGAAACCTGTTGATGTTTTCATGTTACAGTGAGAGGAATACTTTTGTCTAAGTCTTGCTTATCATTTTAGATACTTCAAACTCAGCAGTGGCTGTATTGTAGCCTGAGATGATAAAAAGTGCCCTGGTAGCATCATGCACTGCAGGAATTCAGCCAACTGCTCTTATGTGGCTGAGTTTCTCTCAAGGTGAGGTCTTCTTTGAAAGCATCAGCACATGGCACTGGCCTAACTCCAGCACTGGTCTTTTTTGCTCACTGTAGCTCAAGAGAAATGTACTTGCTGTTTTCCATCTCCCTTTTATTCCTCTCTAATAGCAATTCATTACTTTAAAATGACCTGCAGTTGGTTGGTGACTTTCAAATACCTGTTTATCTTTCTTTCTTTAGGTGTTATAAATCCACCAGATTATCTTTGCCTGTCTGAAGAGGTGTGAGCAAACTATTAAGGCTGTTCAGCATACCTACTGTTGGCATTAAGGCAGCAAACTGAGTAGATTAACTTTTACAGTTTTATAATGGCATGTTACTGGGTTGCTGTAATGATGTTCTACTCTCACAGGTTTTCATTTGCAAAGACTGTAACCTGGGGTGATTTGTTTTTTTGATCTGGTGCTCTGGGTTCAAGCACTGAAAATCTGCATCAGGGGTGTTATTTAGCTGTTAGCAATCCACACTGTTCCCATACTTCTCTTTTGTAAAACACAAGAGAAAAAAACAGATCAGGGAACTGTTTAAAATTTCTACTCAGTATTTCAGCATCTTTGTAGAAGGTCTAGGAGACCTTTCTGTGTATTCACACTTTTTAGTTCCAAGCATTTGGTAATTCCTAGAGCTTCTGTGGTTTACTTTTTTTTTCTTAAATGACAGTTCACACATTTCCTCAAAACAAAATAATCTGTTGCTGTTAATTTTCTTGAATATTCTGTTTTGATTCTAGAAAATCTATGCTATATTTCACTAAATCTGGATCTTGGATGTCTTTCTTCAAACTCAGTAAGAGTTTGAAGAAAGAGTTTGAAGAGCTGATTTCTTTTGTTTCAGAGGAAAGGAATTTAGAATGTGTACATTTTGGAGACCCTTACTAGAATCGTAATGGTTGAAAACTTTAGCTGGTGATACTCACTTTTCTTGTTGATCTGTAACACAGCCCATTTCCAGAAGCTGGAGTAACTAATGAAGATGATGTTTTGCCCTTCAGTGGTGCTAATGCTCCATAGCCACTTGGCAGTTTAGTCATTGAATGTTAAACAAATGTGGGTAGCAGATGCCTTCATTCCAGAGGGCTTGTCTACACATTGAGACTCATGGAGTTCCTCTGTTGTCTGCCCTATGTTCCTCCTACTGATGGTGTCAGGAATAGGCTCTTTCTGCTATTCTTAGCCACCTACTTTCATGAGATGGGTAAATGACACCTTTCAGCAGTTACAACTGGAGGCTACAAAACTGCTGTAAATAAATGCATCTTGCACAAACTTACATAGTATGAAATGTATTTTAGAGAAGAAAAAGCCCATTCCTGTACAGCTGCTTTTCTGCTGTGTATAGGTGAAAGTGCTTGAGTAAGCTGGGAACACAAGTACCACTTGACATTGTGGGGACTTGTACCATTAGTTTCCATGTATTCATTACCCTTATGTATAATTAAAATGTAACAGGTAGCATCTTCAAAGCATAGTATTAATTACTGACATAAAGAAATGTCACAGACAGGAAAGAAAGGACCAGAATAACAAAATTAGTCTTTTTATACCACTGCTACTTTTTCTAACAGTTTTAATTAAATCAGTCCAGCATCTCTGTTTGAGTGCTAGCAGTCAGATAACTGTTCTTTTAAGAAACATTATTAGAGAAGGAGTTCCCTGGGCAGCATTTTTGTAAGTAGACTCATGCAGAAGTGCAGAAGAACACTGCCCAAGAGCATTAGGGCTGCTTAGGACTAATCCATATTGTCAGGAATGCCTTGAAGAGTTTCCAAGAGGGACTAGAAGTCTCTCATTTGTAGAACATGAATGTGTCAGCTATAAAAACAGAGGAGATTTTCTACTTGGCTTCCTTGCCCATTTGGACTGCCTGTGTGCTAACAGAATTGCAGTTAGAAGGAAAACAAAGAACAGTGCCATAGCATTTACAGTTGAAGCAGGTAGAGGGCTAAGGCTGTGGTATGGCCATATGGCAGTACTAGTAGCTTACTTCTAATCTCAGGGAATAAGGTAGGTGCTTTGCTGTTTTCATTATGGTGAGGTGAATGTATGGGTTTGTAGTTACTGAAATGACTAAGGTGCAGTACCTCTGTTTTCCCTTAAGACCCTTAGAAAGGGAAACAGCTTTTAATTCTCTTTTTGTTGAGTCTGCTTTAAGAAGATGCATTTAAAGCAATGGCTTGATATGACTACTGAATGTATTTGATTGTGTTTCACTCTGCTGGGGACCACATAACCTGTCTGATAAATATTGAGTGTATACCAAACATGGATACAGTTGTCTGCTTTTACTCCTTTTTCTTCTCTTTTCTTTCCCCTTCCTGCTCCCCCCCACCCCCCAGCTTTGTGTTGGAGATACTGGCAATGCCCATTGATGAGTATGTGTAGGAAATAGGACCCTGTAGCATGTGATAGCATTAAAGTGATAGGCTGGGAGCAGGTCCTGTGCCCATTCAGTTTGAGACTGCTCAAGCTGCAGGCTTCTTCACAGACTTTAGGTGTGCATTGCAGTGAAGCCAAGTGCTGGTACTGAGACACAGTGGCACTGCATGTCCTTGAAAACAGTGGTGCCTGCTACATGCCTGCTGCATTCCTGAAAAGAGGGCTGGTCACACTGGGCAGCTACTCTTCCCGGTACTGGAGAGACAGAGCAGTCAGCAGTGGTAGCTGGCTGCTTTTCTGGAGTTGACCCTGTGTAAGTTGGAGGTCACCAGCACATTCCATAGGGCCCTCCTATGTACACATGACACATGTACCTTCAGTCCTTTTGCAAACCAGGTGCTGCCACTCTAAAGACTGCAGGGACCTGGTTTCACTTTCTCTTCTGTGGGCCATGTTGCTGAAGAGTGCCACAGCTCAGCAGGGTTGGCTCATGAAAGCTGCCAGAAAGCCAAAATTCTACCTCGCAGGATACTTGACAAGCAGACTGCCTGGAGGAGCTATTGCTTCTGACTGTCTGGACCTCTCTTCCTTCAGCCAGCCCTGCTTGTGACACTTTCCACTTGGTGCATGGAAAAACTTCCCAGCCAAATGATGCCTGTGATCTTTTCTTCAGGGATTTGATAGAATTTTCTGAAAGTTGTGCAGCTAGTTCAGCAAATTGCAGCAAGACTTCTGTTTGACTGATTGGTGCCTTGCAGAGAAGAGTCTCATCTCTGTGGGTCCTCTTCTCTCAGTAATCAGGCTAGGAGTCCAGACCAGGCAGACAGGTTGTTCATTCTGCTAAACCTGCCCCTTGGCATTTATCTGGGAATATGATGTTACAGGAACTTCACTGCTCCTGGTATTTTTCGATAGTAGCAGTTACTTGCTGACCAGATAATACAGAGTTACTGATCTGGAGAAAAGGTAACCTGCATCATTTGTGAGGCAGCAGATTAGATCTGAGTAGCAGGAGCTGCACCAGCTAATTTGAAGACTTTTCTGACCCTGTTACAGTGTGAAGGCAAAGCAGCTTCATTAAAACAAAACCAAACCAAACCAAAACAAAAAAAACACCAAAAAACCAAACCAAAACAAAAAAAAACACAAAACCACACTTAAAAAAAAAAAAAAATTCCTAGGAATTTTGGAAGGGACCTCTAGAGGTCATCTAGTCCAACCCCCCTGCTGAGAGCAGGGACATCCTCAACTAGAGCTGGTTGCTCAGAGCTCTGTCAAGCCTCACCTTGAATGTCTCCAGGGATGGGGCCTCAACCACCTCCCTGGGCAACTTG
>JANHGN010012859.1:40688-64199 GCA_024605025.1 Megaceryle maxima | reverse complement strand
GGGTGTGTGGTGAGGAGGGGGTTGGTCTCTTCTCCTAGGTCACTGGTGATAGGACCAGAGGAAATGGGCTGAAGTTGTGCCAAGAGAGGTTTAGGTTGGATGTTAGGAAAAATTTCTATACTGAAAGAGTCATCAGGCCTTGGAACGGGCTGCCCAGGGAGGAGGTGGAGTCACCATCCCTGGAGGGGTTCAAAAAACATGTAGACATGGCCCTTTAGGACATGGTTTAGTGGTCAGGATAATGTTGGGTAGACGGTTGGACTTGATGCTCTTGGATGTCTTTTCCAGCCTTAATGATTCTGTAATGATCTGTGACCAGCAGGAGCAGAAACCCTGCTGTGATGGGTGTAACTGGAGAACAAGAATGTGAACTGTTCCCTGGTTTTACAATGGCAGTGGAGGAAGTTTTAGACACAAAGATGTGGGCAATGGTTGTTTTAGTGCAGCAGAACAAGGGGGTCGATATCAATAGGGCACCAAATGCCATCCTTAAACCTTGGTATTTTCATCACTTGTTTTAATTTTCATCATTCCTAAAATGCATCCTGATAAGCTATTGATAACTGAGGCTGGTTCCACCAGAATGATCTGCAATTGAGCAGAAATGAAGCTGTGAAAAAAAAGAAAAGAAGCCCACTGCATTTTTGCTAGATTTGCTTTGGAATGAGCATCTAAAAGTGCCAAGAATTTTATGTGTTCTGAGATGAAGTGGCCTGAAGATTTAGGAAGAAGTGGATGAGGGTCTAAATAATAAATGATACCAGGAAAAACGTCATAGCAGAGGCTTTAAAACATGTTGTTAACATTGTAGGATAAGTTACGCCTGAGATGCTTCATCTAGAAATGCAAATATTATCAGATTCATACAATACTCAAAGGGGTGAAGTGCTCCTTTGGTGAGAGCAGTGCTGCCACAGTGACACTGATATCCTAGCAATTTACTAAGAGACAAAATGAAACTATTTTATTATAACTTTACAGTATATATATATATCTTTTCATACAGAGTGAAAGGTTCGATTGCCTCCAGTTTAGCCCATTTCACTCTTAATATTGATTTTACTGTATATTTTTCTTCCATTTTCAGAGCCTTTTTCTGAATTTGACAAAGGATTTCAATTTTAATGCAGCTGACAACATAAAAGCCAAGTTTTAAGAAATCTTATTATGGTAATTACATTTCCCTGCTGGAAGCTAATGTGTATATTACATGGAAAAATACTTTCTGTAGCTGGGGAGCCACTATAAAGGGACAGTCAAAAAAAAAAAAGTTACAAGCACACTTCAAGTCTGGTAAAAGGTAATTTTAGGATGTTCGAAGGACTTGAGACTACTATGTGCCTTCCAGTGGTTTTTAAATGTTTTCTTCCACTTCTCACAGTGAGAAACTTCTCCTGGAGATAATTAATTCAGGCCTAAATTTTCCCAGAAAAGTAGTTGAGCTATTGTAATTCCTACTCCTGGTGTGTACTTTGTGTATAACGTGAAAAATTACACTAGGCAGATCAAGTGCAACATTTGAAATACTCTGTGGGCTATGCCATTGGGATGTGGTAGCAAGAATCACCCAAATTCACGTTTTTAGAAACCATTTCCTAAGCATCTCCCAAGGGGTGGCAGAGTTTGGGGAAAATAAATGTATCAAACAGCTACACAAAGTTGTTTAAAATAAGATGATCCGGAGAAGTCCTGGAAAGGTGCCAGAATAGATACAGGCACCAAGTGAGGATGGAAGGTGGATTGGAGTCACCTCTGTAGAATGGGTGAAATTGGATTATAACAAGGGAGAGAGTGAGGGAGGTGGGGGGGAGGAAGGGCTTGTTTGGTAGACCCAGTGGAGAAGTGGGAATGGTTGATGCAGCACTGCAGGCTGGAACATAGACAGGAGAAAAAGGAAAAATAGGTCAGGGTTCATGATTGTCCATCTCCCTTTTGCCTTGCACGTGAGAGGCAGGGGGAGAATGAGATGATGATGATGAGACACAAATAATTATGATGACAAAGCAACTGCCTGCCTGCCCATCCAAACTCAGCAGTGGCTGAGTTCCTTATTCACAGTTTGGAAGCTCCTGTGTCTGGTCGAAGCACAGCTGAGTTTGGGGAGTAAGAGTCAAGATGACTGGTTGGACCTCACTGAATTAAGAAGGAAGAGGTATAAAATAATTCACCTTGAGTATGAACACAGAGCCAAACAAATATATTGCATTTCTCTGATGATGGTGGAAATAAGTGGTGTTGAGGAGAGTGGGAGAGCACACTGCCCATTTGCTACCCTCGGCAGCAGAGGCTGGACGTGAGGAGAGGCTGGGTCTTCAGGGAGAAGAAGAAACTTCTTTCCCCATCTTAATTGGAGAAAAACCCAGGTTCAAATCATGGCTGCAGTAAATATTAAATTATTTATACAAAGAGGAGGAATGGCTGAGAATGGCTCATTCGGTCTGGCTGGCAGCCCAGTGGCTGAGGGACCTGCAGGACTTGAGAGAAAAAGAGAGAAAAACCTACACTTTGTCTGGTTCAGATCAGCAAACCAAACTAAATTTCCCTGTACTTAAGGCTTTCTTTAGAAAGGCAAAAGGCTTCTTTTACTACTTGCATAAAATTAATGCATCAACAGCACCCCGGGAAGGCAAGAGAGTTTCATTCGCGGCCAGAACACGTTGAGCTGGAAGTCCCTTGGGAAAGCACTCGGGCCGTGTTCAGGCTCATGTCTCACCATTTCTGCTAATGCAAAGGGAAAATCTAAGGAGGGGACTGAGTTCAGGTGCCCACTGGCATCCCAATTTGCTACTTATTGAGAATAAGAGCTTTGCTGTTTATGTTCACCTCCCAGTGAAGAGAAATTTGCTGCCAGCAGCTCAGCGTATCCTCTCAGCAGAAAATCATCTGTCTGGGGGGGGTGCAGATTTGTGCCCTGCTGAGGGCTTGGAAATAAAATATCCAAAGGTTGCACTGTAACTTCTCCTCAGGAAAAGGTAATTGGATGGATTGCATCTAAGCATTAAGTTTAGATAAACTCTTTGGATCCAGAGGTCAAATCCTGCCCATTGGCCTCAGCCTACTACTCTTCTGTGGAGATAAACTGAGGGGAGACCTTTTAAAAACAACTTGTCAAATGCAGCCAGGATGTTTAAAGACTCAAAGGTGCTTCCCATCACTCTTCTGTCAAAACTTCTTTTCCTTTCTTGACCCTCATTAAAAGTAGCTTGTTTGTTTTCTAACCTTCATTCCTCAGCGATGTTTCAGAAGCCCAAAGTGCATATAATTGATTCAGAACCCCCAAACACCTAAACCTCTAGGCTACCAGGAATGGCAAGTCTACTCTATTCTTGCAAGTTGCTGTATTTTAGGTTTTGTCTTTGTCGCAGTTCTGACTTGGGCTGGTTTGAAAGCTCAGGTCAGGAAGAAGAATCAGCTGCACTAGGTAGGCAGTGGCTAAGGTACATCACGGGACTCCTGGATCGACGATAACGTCCCCCCTTGGTCTTGTTTCCCTTGCACAAACATTTTAAGCCATCCTTTTTGCAACCTATAAGGTGACACACAACAAACACATTTTCTTTCAAAGGTTTTAGGAAACAAAGTCTACACCCAGCTTTCTTTGGAAACTAATAATTGTAATATGTGAGCTCATTTGTACCAGGATCCCTCATCTTTTTGCAGCAACATTAGACACGGATCATTGAAATCCAGAACCGGTCATAGCTGTGCTGTGACTGACAGGCTTTTTTGGTGCCTTTTTTCTCTTTCTTATTAAGGCAGTCATTTTAAGGAGGGCCTTTGAACCTCGACACAAGACATCAGCTGGCCTTGGGGAAGCAATCGCCTCTGTCCGTGGGAGTGAGACACTAAAACCTGCTGTGGCTGAGCAGCCAGAGCCCACGTGTGGGCTGTGATAGGGACACGAGTCCTGATGCAACGCAGCGCCGAGTTGTTTTTGCAATTTCCCACATTACCACCTGCATTTCCAGACTGAGTTCCAATTTCACTGCAATGCCCGGCTCGGAGGAAGAAAATGTCTTCATATCTGTTCTTAATTTCTCCACTTTTATCTCAATATTTTGAATCCTGTTGGTGTGGGCGTCATCACTCTGGTGGATTAAAACCAAAAACCGCATCATCCCAAATATGTTTGCCTTGTTTCTAACAAATATGTTGCTATGGGAACCACATATTGCTCTAGCTGTTGTGCCAGATGCACCAGCTATCTGTCCCTGGACTGTTGTGTTTGTTTTGTTCTGGTTTTTTTTTCCTAATAAATTAATTGCATTTAAATTAAACATGTGAAGTTATTTCATGTCAATTAATTTGAATGTTAAGCTGGGTATTTGCAGTTTCTCTCTTCCTACTCATGCCACAACATTAATTAACTCCTCCAGATACTGTAAGTCCACCACATAAAGCTGTGGTCTTTCCCAGCTAGCTGCAGTTACAATACTCTCTGCCTGCATGGGAAGTAATCAGTGTCCAAAATAATTGCTTTTCACAAGCCCATAGTCAGCCGTCTTGTCAGATATTTAAGCTGTAATGAAACTGCTTCAGTTTCCAGGAAAAAAAATATTTGGCTGAAATGGACTGTAATTGCAGGTGGAAAGGGGAGCTGATAATGGAGCTGGTTTTGTTTAGCACATTGTGTTTTCATTTGTTGGTCCTCTTTGGAGGCATTTCCTCCAGCGCTCTCCTCTTTGCATTTCTGCTGTGGGAGGAGGAGGTTTGGGTTCCTCCCAGCATCGCTGGGTTGCATTAATGCAATTACAAGTGGAGGAGGATTCCTGCCTAGTGCAGAGGGGATGAGGAGCATCCTTTGGCACAGAGGCAGGCAAATGATACAGGGTTGCTCTGTACTTTGCTCGTGTGCGTTTGGCCAGCAGTGGGGACTTGTCAAAATGCTTAAAATCAAACTAATCACTTTCAAAGTCTGTAAGAGTTGTTTCTAAATCTAAACTTTCTGAGAGCTCAGCAGCGAATGAATTAACTGCTCAGATCTGCACCATACGGCGGTCGGCTTTCTCCTAAACCTCAGAATTCTTGGAGCAGAATGTTTGCCGTGGGTACCTGTGCCCAGCGTTACCCTAAAGAGAAAGAGGAAAAGAGGGTGCACGTAAACACTTTCTACATGGTACATTTTAAACGTTTCATACACAGCTTTCTGATCTGTGGTCACAAACTGCAGAGAAACTGATAAATTAGTAGCCCACAGGGAAATCTTATTTACAAGGAAGGCAACAGAAACATTACTGTATCTTTATTGGCATTATTTAGACCATATGCTTCCCGCAGGGTGGGGAACTGCGCAGTCCCTGCAGTAACACAGCAGTGGGTACCCGCCGAGTTCCAAACTCCAGTTCTCATTTGCATGCTGGCTTAGACCTCTTCAGCTGCTCTAACTTCTGGCTGCCTCGACAAGTAGGGTGATAATCAGTGAGCGAGGGGAAGTGGAATGTTCTTTGTATCCTCCTTTGGGTAACAAAATCCCAGAGAGCCCAGGAGGAGAGAATGGGGATTTTACAGAGGAGAGGGGCTGCATGAACCTGAGTTTAAGCTTTTGTGAGAAGGAACGTAGGGAGATGTTTGTGTTTTCTCTCACTGAGATCTGACTTCAGGCCTCCTTGTTCCCTGAGATCAACCCTCAGTAACAAGAGCTGTGGTGCAACCTGAGACATGCTGTATTTATTTATTTATTTATTTATTTCCTGGATGCATTTTGCAAGATAACCCCTCTCAGAGGTAGAAAATGCTGTCCTGCACCTGCAGAATGACATCACTCTGCCTCATCACTGGGAGATGAGGCAATTGCTTTGGTGGAAGATGTCATCTACAACCCCACATTACATGTAAACTTGCTTTGTTCTTCTCTGATTGAAACAGAAGCATTTTCTTCCTTATTGCTTATCTTTGACTTGGATTTTAATAGGCTTGGGGGGTCAAGTTGCCAGTGAAATCACTTATAACCCCAAATTTAATAGGTTACTAGTGGTTGCTCTCTACAGCTACCTAAAAGGAGGTTGTAGTGAGTCTGGTGTTGGTCTCTTCTCCCAAATTACTAATGGTAAACCAAGAGGAAATGGCCTCAAGTTGCATCAGGGGAGGTTTAGAGTGGATATTAGACAGAAATTCTTCACTGAGAGAGTGGTTGGGCACTGGAACAGGCTGCCCAGGGAGGGGGTGGAGTCACCACCCCTGGAGGGGTTTAGAAAATGAGTAGATGTAGCACTTGAGGCTGTGGTCTGGTGGTTAGGGAGATGTTAGGATGAAGGGTGGACTTGATGATCCTAGAGGTCCTTTCCAACCATAATGATTCTATCATTCTATTATTTGGATCAACATATACTTATTTTTTAACGCATGTGCACATTTCTCTGCAGAACTTTAGATAAATCACATGTAGCCCAATGAAAAAGAATTAAAAGTTGATTCAGTTTTGAATTGTATTTCCTATTCCAAGTGTGCTTCACTCTGTGAATTGCTTTGCTTGGCTCAGGCTAGCACAAGTCTTGTAATTCTTTTCACCGTGTACAGTGAACCCAAAATACCTTGCTGCTCTTAATGGCAACAATGGTTTCATTGCCAGAATTCCCTTGGCACCCTCGAAGCATTATTTGTTTCTTTACCTTTTTTAAAGGACTGTAAGTCCGTGCGCCAGGGTGATCTCTTGCCCTCCCATTGAGTCTGAATTTTTAACTGAAACACAAACCTAACCAAGCAGCCTGTTCATTCCTAGTGAACCTTCCTGATGGTAGCTGGAGAAAACCTCCCCATTTTGTTCCTTACCACCCATGAAATAAATCGGGAGACATGCGTGGAGTGAATCTGGGGGGCTGTATTAACGCCAAACGCAGGCACTCCTGTTTAGATTGTACTTCTTTGATTACTCAACTGAGTTATTAGATACATGAAGAACACCCATTTAAATGTAAATCATTCTCCTTCTGTAATAGATAAATGTTCTTTGCCTTGAATTTGTAAGCAGGATACATCACTTTGATATACTCACTGGAACCGAATAAAGCCAGTCAGTAGACCAAGGGAAGGATGTGGATGGCTTTAAAGTGAATGGAACAGAAGAGTCCATCAGTTAGTTAATTAACTTCAATTTCTATTTTAATGAACTTTCTCTGGTGCTCGTTTAAGCGTCCAGATGCTTGAAACTGTGATTTTTTTTTTCCAACAACAGGCTTTTGTTGGCATGTAATAAATTATAAATGAGGCTACCTATCTTCTATATCCAGAAATACTCTTGTGCTGTGGCAGCACCAGCCTGCTGCTGGTCAGAGCTGTGCTGGGCCAGGGGCGATGCTGGTGGCCGGTCAGCCTTGGGGACAGTAGCAGCACGAGTCCAAAATCTGAAAGAGGGGGAAAAACCCCAATAATTCAGTATCTTGTTGTGCTACTTGTGACTCTCCTAGAAGGCTTGTGATCAGAGCTGAATGTTCACTAAAGGAGACTGGTCTGGTGCAACGCCTCTTCCCAGGCTACTCCTGTCAGGGAGCACTCGGGCTAAATCAGATTTCATTGTCACCTCTGGGTGACTCTGAGGAGTTGAGAGAACCTGGTCCTACCAGACCCACATTGTCCAAGGTGTGTGCAGGTAACCCTTCCCACAGAGGGTGTCCTGCTCAAATCCTCACTGCCTGTGCTTGCTGACACCGAGGTAATTGCCTTTGCTGTTTGCTACAGAAAACTCTGGAAGAAACTTTAAGTTCAAAATGACAATGAAGCAATCTTTCAAATCACACTCTGCTTCCAGAGCGGGGATGAATAAACCCCTGGGTGACAGCACTGCCTGGTGACGGCTGCCAGAGGAATATAACAGATGACAGTGCCGGCGTCGGATGTTGGCCCCGGGCGGCGTTCTGGAAGCGGGCCACGCTGGCTGAGCTCTTCAGCCCGAGCAGAGCTAAGCAGATTCGCAGTGCCTTGGAAAACCTCACCCAGCAGCAAGGCTGGAATAAGCACATCCAAAGTTAAATAGGCAGCACGGTCAGATTTCTGTCGGAACGCAGTAAAAAGAGGAATTGTCCCATGGGTGAAGACCTGGGTGGGACATGGGAGAGCTGCCTGCAGGGACAAACTCTCACCCCTCCCACCTGCCCCAAACCAAAGGCAGATGTTTTCCTCTCGCTGACTTTCCATAACTAATCCTGTCAAGGACTCCCTGAGTGCTGTTGAGCAAATCGCTTGCTCTCTCTCGCATCCCAATTCCTTTTTGCAGTTCAGCTCCCTCACCCCTGGCTTTTGTTTCCTTGTAATAGAGGAAGAAGAATCATCTTCTGTATCTTAAACAAAACAAGGACGTGTTCTGGTAAACAACTGCAAAAGAACAGTCAGGAACCAGGGATAGAAATGGTAGAATTTCATCTTGGCACCTGTAAGAAGTTTTCTATTTCCTTTATCCTGGACTACTTGTAATTGTAGATGTGACCGTCCTTGTTAAAGCAGGGATTTCAGCATTCCTCCTATTATAGGTTGCTTAATTCTTTCAAACATCCCAGTTATCTATGGAATGAAACAGATTTAAATCTAATAGTAACAGCTGAATAAATGTACCTGCCAACTGCAGAGCTTCTCAACTATTGCTCACTGCAACTGTAATTAGCCAGTTACAGCCATCAGACATCTGTGTTAAGAGATTAGGTCTGTCCTGCTGCTTTCATTAGCTCTGTGAGAAGTGGGAGGGTTAATGAAACAGTGCTGAACTTGAGAGAACACATATTTTCAGTAATCGTGGTGATCAGATTTTCTAGCAATGGATGGCTGCATTAAAAATGCAGTGGAAAAAACCAAAATTTCAGATGGATCTGCTGGTGGTGGGAACAGTTTCTGGTTGTGCGCCACATGAGGAGTTTGTATGGACTCAAATTTAAAGTTTTATTTCAATGGACCACTTCTGCCACAGAGCTTTACAATATTTGATGCTGTTGGTTGGCTTTTTTGATGTTTTGGTTCTTTTTTCACACTACTCTCAGCACCTGAGACCGGTTATGAAAACCACAGGCTGGAGGAGCAGAGCACTGCTTGCAAGTAACTTGTAAAAGGGAGATGTAGGGCTTATATATCCCAGAAATATCCTTGCAAAACCTAACAATTGATTTTGGAAACTGCCTGGTGCTGCTTTTATTACTTTTAAATGCCAAGGAAGAAATGACATTGCTTTTCATACTGTATCCTTCCAACCCGGGGAAGTTTCTGTGGGAGTCTCTGGAGAAGAAAGCTTTTGCTTAATCCTCTTAAAATTGGTGTGAGTGCTCCAGGTTGTTCTGTCATTGGAGCCCTGTTTGTCCTTGGGTCTTCTCTTGCTGCTCTGCAGACAGGGGAGATGGTTGATATTTTTTGTGTGTGGGGGGTTTTTTTTGTTTGCTTGGCTTTTTTGGTTTTGTTTTTGTGTGGGTTTTTTGTTGTTGTTTGTTTTGTTTTGTGGATTTGTTTTGGTTTGTCTTTTTGGCAGGGGCGGGATCATTTTGGTTTGGTTTGGTTTGGTGTGGTTTGGTGTGGTTTGGTTTGCTGTGGTTTGGTGTGGTTTGGTTGGTTGGTTGTTTTTTCTGCCAGTGCCCCGTGCAGACACCAGCACTTGTCCAGTGGCCAGAAGACAATAGGGCAGCTCTGATGCTTCTTGGGTTCCTGGGAAAGCAAAGCCTTACAGGCATATTTCTACACCCCAATTCTAATGCCCCGGTCACAAAATCACCTATTTTTTTTTTTTCAGATATGATCCTACAGAACAACCTGCTGCTAAGTGTGAGATGTAGCTGTGGTGGTTTTGGTTTGGTTTGTTTTTAAGCTCATTTTTGAGTTGTTGTACTAGAGACTTGATCTTGGCTCCGTGAATTACCTGCTCTTGAACCTGTTTCCATACACTTCTGATTAGTTGCTTGACAGAAAGGATAATTAAAAATTATGAATCTGGAGACATAGTGGGGACAGAGGAGGGATGGAGGAAGCTATTTTCTTTGCTGAGGTTGTGCTATAAACAAAGCCTTCTACACTTTGGGCAAAACTATGTCTGGGAGAAAGAAAATAGGACAGTTAACTTGATGAGGATTTATGTCTGTTGGGTTTCTCTCTCTTAATATACTGTCCACCACGGAATCTGAGTTATTAAAGCTAGATGACTGATGTGCCTATACAGACCAAGGAGTGGCCCTGAACCTTTGAAAACCTCAGGTTCATTTATTTAGATTTTCATTTTCTGTCTATAAAACTGGAATGGAAAAAAAGGAGTTTAGAGCTGAGAAGGTCAGTGAAGAGCAGGAGCCCACAGAGGTGGTAGGGTTGTTGTGAAGAGTGTTTCTACAAGCGAGAAATAACCAGCAAGCTGCATTTTCTGAAAATGTTCTAGAATTAGAGACTCAGTTTGTACATTAATCTGCCATTCTGGATGCCAACTGCTCCACACCTTGTGTTTTGTTAATCGCTACTCAGTTCTTCATCTTAAATTGATGATGCGTAAGCTAAATATTTTCTGAATATTAGCTGTTGCCATAAGAGATCGTTTAAATAGACAAGGTACAGCGTTAATGAGCTGTGTATTACCCACATCATTGCTGGTTTTCCAAATGCTGAGAGCCTGAGGGAGATAAGACTTGGAATAGTGATGGACTGACTTCCCGAGGTTTTGTAAGCTCTCAAATTTGCCCAGGGTTTTAAAGCTGTAAAAGGGAACAGACTTTCTACAGCCACTTGTTTTAGATATCAGCCAGTAACAAACCCGACCTAACTGGCTTTGTTCAGGGGTGCCATGGGCTAGATTTGCAGTATCCCAGGTCTCAGAGCAGTACTTCTATTTCCTATATTAATTATTCCTCCCCAGTATCTCAGGGCACAGCACCTCAAAACTCTTTTTACACACTTTTGAACTTGCAGCATCAAGTGGTCACAAAATAATGGAAGGAATGAGTTAATTCATCCCTTGTTTCCAATTAGGCTTGCATATGAAGTAGCGTGTACATTGACTTAGCTCCTCAATGAAGAGTGATACTGACTGGGTCAATGGTTGCCCGTTAAGTAGCCCCAGGATACCCTCTAAGGCTAATAACAGCTTCTAAGTAATAGCAGGGATCAGTCCTCTGGGTCAAAAGCTGTTTATTGTCAGAAAGCGTGGCATCACGCTGTGCTTTCAGACCTGTCCTCTCTCCACAGTGTCTTCTAGACACAGTGAAGTGTCAGCTTACTCAAAGTGATACTAACACATAATTTTTAATGGGCTAATTAAACTGACCTGTGCAAAACCTCAGAGGTCAAGTGTAGTTTCAGCTTGTATGAGTGAGTTCTCTTTTTCAGTAGAACACTGACACAATGCTGAGGAGGAGAAGTGCTGTTCACTTGAGTGTCTTGTGTATTTAAACTTTAAACTTCTGCTCAGTACTATAAATACCACCTTGTTTCCCCAAATTTTCCAAGGGATAGAAAGCCTGGTTAAGTTTTTAAACAGCTCTAGTAATATGCAAACATGTAATTAAGATCCTAATCAAATATATACAATTATTTCTTTTGTGCGAGCTTGGAGTTTTAATAGAATTAAAAATGCAATTGAATTCAAGTCCAAGGTAACGTAATCCCCCTCTGTGGTTCTGCTGATTGGAATTTTAAATTCCACACAAGAATATATGAATAAAATCTCTTTTTGCAAAGCACTGTGATGCCAAAACGTGCCATCTGTAATGAGATGCTCATCAGATTTGGCTGTCTAATTTCTGCCCTTAATTTACTGGGCAAGGAGACTCTAAATATGTATTTCATATGTCTCCAAAGGTTTTATTTGGCTTCCAGCCTGAAAAACACCAATATATTTTAAGGATTAAAGAGACAATTGGAGAAATCAAATAATCTAACAGTGAGACTAAATCAATACAGAAGAAATGTTTGGGTTGCGTAGACTTGCTGCACAAGGCAGAGGAGCAGAGCTCTGGAGAAACCAGTGCACCAGAGGCATGAGCAGGGTGGGCATTTGGAAACAACTTCTTCATCTCAGCCATGGTTCTTCAAACCTTCAAACCATGAAAGGATGGTCTGTGGCAATGGGGTGTCTGTCTGACCTGCTACAGCAAACCCTCTTCTCTGGTGGTTTGCCAAGTTGATAAGGTTTTTCTGCCCTGAGAACACTGTCTCAGGGAAGCGTGGTTCAGTGGGATGAGCTTGCTTTTGAACCGGGGGAATTAATGATAAATGGTTATAATTATGTGCAAATAGAAAAATCCTGAAGATGATAAAATGTCTTAAGAAGGAGCGGAGCTGAAAAGGTCATGGAGAGCACAACCTTTGTCATCTATAGTCACAGAGACCCATAGGATGGGCCAGGGATGGGGTTTGGGTCCAAATCTGTAAATAACAGCCCTCTAATTGACTCCTGGAACCATCATCTAGACAATGAGCTCCTTTCCACTGATGTTGGACATGCATTTCTTTGATCTGGAAAGCGTTTGTAAATTCAAATCTATAGTTTTTAACTGAAAATCTATGGAGCTGAAGAAGATTAAAGTTTCTTCAGGTAGGAAGCTGCCAATGCACACAGTATTTCTGCCTGATTTACAAGTTACAGGATGTCATATCTGTTGCCTGTCAGACATGAGAGAAATCGGACGCTGAAGCTGTTTTAGTTTTCCGTGGGTCCGTGTGGATTCTCATCATTAACTGTGAATAACTCTGGGAACAGGAAGATTTTGGAGACCTTCTGCTGTCTGTGAGCTCCCTGGGGTTGGCTGCAAATGCCTGGGTTTATTTCTCTGGGCTTGTAGAGCTGATCCCATTGGAGAAATTCCTGAAACTTGTAAATTGGGTAAAGAAAAATGCAGAGTTATTTCCCGTGATACATTTTCACACGTTGCACAAGAGAGGCTGTTAGGTATGCAGCTCTGGTTTCTTTCTGCATCCTTAACTGCCATGCCTTTCACAGATCCAAATTTCCATGAAAATTCATGGTGGATGAAAAATTTCTAATCTCCCAACCAAACCAAGTAGCTGGAAAGGAGCAGACAATTAAGATGCGCGATGCTTTGCTCTAAGTGGCAGACCATAAATCACGGCCTGTGGAATATTGCATTTTAATGCACTGCTCCGGGTATCGCACTGCAGCAGGGCCCCCACCATAGCTTAGAAATGAAGTCACTCTTTGAAGGAAGCGAGGGAGGTCACACTGAAGCTATAAAAAGGTGTCAGGACTTTGGTATGTTGTTTGCAAAAATAAAAGAAACAATATTCTGGGCTCCTGGCTCTCAGTTTTAGAGGAGGTGTTTAGGAAATTAAGGCAGGTTTCTTTCTTGCTGCTCTTTAATAAATGTAATTTATGGGAGGAGACTGAGAAACGCCGTTAGCAGAAGTGTTTGTGAGAAAAGTTCATAGAAAACATGGCTCGGGGCAAAGCTCGGCGTAAACTCACTGCATTGTGCAAGGAAAATGTTAGCTTAACAATGGGCTTGGGCACTAAACAAATCTCTATAGTCAAGAAAAACACCCTGCTGGACAGAAATGGATGCTATAGCCACATGTAAGGTTGCATTCACAGTTTCTACAAAAAAGAACGCAAGAATGTTGTCCCTAAATTTAAATTCTCTCTGATTGCTTTTTACTTTTACCTTTAACGTACGCTGCCTAACCTGTGGTTAGGACATAGAAGGGGAAGGGGCTGTCTGGAGCAGTGCACATTGAGTTCTCTGGATTTTGAGGTGACTCACAGCTGAGTTTCACTGCTCCTCTTGTGGGGAGCTAAACCCATCCTGGATGTGGGGAAGACTCCCCATAGTGGCTGCTGGGCAATTTGGGTTGGGGGGCACCTGCTCTTGCTTTTCCCTTTGAGTCCACCCAGAAATTGCTATGAAGCTGGTTGCTGAAGATGCTCATCTCCATGTGAATTCCTGCTGGCTCCCCATCCCCTCTGAGCTCCGGTGTTTTCTCAGTGCCTGAAGTAGTTGACAGTTTTGTTTCTTTTATTTCTACGGGGTCAAGTGCATACAAGGGGATAAATCAATGAGATGGGGGAAAAAAACCCCCACCCAACTCCAAAACCCCAACCACATAGAAAGCAAGCAGTGACGTTGCCTGTGACTGACAGCTCTTCTTACCCCCTGGTAAATGAATTCTTCACAAGTAGCAGGGAGATGAAGGAGACTGTTCCCAATCTATCACTCCAAAGGCCAGAGCATCCTCTGCAGAAGAGGAACCCGACAGGCTCTGTCCTCAGGAGCAGCTTCAATCTACTGCAGACGTACACATAAATATCTCCAGAGTGTTGCACAAATAATTTAAAGGAGAAACACATTTCTCTGAACTCCTTTCCTTTGTGCTGGGGACAGCTCGTGTACTTAAACGTGGGATGATTTAGTTCTACTGACTCCAGAAAGCTGGTGAAGATTAGTGGCCTGGTCTCCAGATGCAAGACTGTGTTTGTGGTTCAAGAGAACGGCAGCGTGGACAGTTTGCCTGCACTGATTTAATATTTGCTCTGAATATATTACTGACCACTCCATGTTATATACAGAGTGATGTCCTTTTGCTAGTGAATCAAGTGTGTAGCACAGGTGTTGAGCCTACTGTGAGTCCCAAGTTCAGATGGAGCCAGGGACCATCTAACCCCTCTACAGCACCCTCTTCCCCTGCTGAATTTCCAGTAGAAACCTTGCTCTTGTGTTTGAAAACCAGCAATACACAGTCTGGCGTATGACCACAAAGGTTTGCTGGTCTCTAAACGGGTTCCTCCCACTTCTCTCCTTTTAGGATGCAAACTGGTGACCTGCCTTGAGGTTTTCACCCAGAACTGGTGCTTGGTTCCACCTACATTTATTTTTTTATTGTTGAAACTTAATGACCAGAGCACAGAACGTATAAAATGACCAGAGGGTATAAAAAGGCACCTCTCCCTTTAGAGAGCCTTGCATGAATAACTCACATGTGTGCACGTGTGTGCACGTCACTCAGTGTCACACACAGCATCCTACATTTGGGACTTGGCAGATGAAGAAGGTCATCCCTTGGCCTATCCAAATGTTAATTCAAAGCTGATTTTCTCTCTTCCTCCCTCCCCCCTCAGGTTGGCAGCCCTTTATTTAAAATGAAAATGCCTCTAATTCTCTTTAATTTCTTATGCATAAAAGTGCATTAATGATAAGGCTATTTTATGCTACTTAAGCTGATTTGACCTTGAAAGGTGTAGGAGTCAGTTGAAGTTTCATTTGCCTGAAATTATAATGTAATATTCCACACCTTACAACCCCGCTGCACATTCTGGAAAGTCAAAACCCAGCCACTGAGAAATACTCAATCTTTGGATTTAGACCAGTTTAACTGGGGGGAGAATTTCACTTTTTGTGGGTTTTTTCCACCTCAATACCACTTGGGAGTGGTATCATTAATTACACCATAGGAGAAGTGATGAAACCACTTTACTTCAAATACCAGAAATTGGTTATGTGGAGTAGAAAAAGCAATCTGATTTTGGCTAAGCCCATTGTAGCGCATTTTATGAATTCATGACTCCTCCTGCTTTATTTTTTTTCCCCCCTCATTTGAGGCAACTTCAGAAGATGAGGTTGGAAGCAGAAGGAAGCCACATTCTCAGATTTCCAGCCAAAAGGGTGCCTCTCTCCTTCTTCATCTTGTGTTTATTATTTTAGCCCATCAAAGAAAGAAATGTCAGATACTTCTGTTACAGGCAAAGCAGTGTGTAGGAGTAACCAAAGGAAAACGGGCTGGAGGCTTTCTCAAGAACAGAGAAATCTCATCGTTCGTTCCTTATCAACAGAAAGCAATGGCCACATTAAACGGAGCTGGGTTAACCGAGCAATTAATTCCTCTGTCTGAAACTCCGTGTCATCTCTGCTTGCGATTAAGGGAGGGCAGGGATGAAAGGGTTTGTTCCTCGAGCTGCGTCTCTGTTTTATTTCTTAAGGTTATTGTGACAACATCCTTCTCCCATCTATGCTCAGGGCTGGTGTAAAGCTCTTCCAAACCTTTCCATCAGTGATGGTCAGACTTGGCTTTTGGTGCTTCACCCAAAGCCAAAAAAGCCCCTCGCCCATCAGGCAGATGTCAAACCCATGGCTCTGAACTAAGTTGTGTGGCTGGGATGTTTTTCCTCTTTGCTTTCCTTTCAAAGTCAGGAAAGATTGCCTTGACCCAGGAACTGAGTGGGGAGGGAGGGGACCCTCATGTGCTTTTGTAGTCTTCCTTTGCTAAGAACTGGCCAGAAGCAGGGTTTGCCAATAGGCCCGGAGATTTCGGTGCAGAAGCAGAGCAGGGGTTTGTCTTGTTCAGAGTTACACGTCTGTGGATGGCCAAACACATGTGAATTAAAGGAAGAAACAGGCTGGTCTTCATGTTGTATAAAAGATGTAGGCTTTTTTTTTTTTTTTTTTCCATGAATGACTTCATTTGAATGTTCTCTTCTTTCTTTTTTTTTGGTGATAATTTAGACTGTGGATATAACTGGCATAAGGAACCAGTTACATACACTTCTGCTTTGTATTCTTGTTTCCAGAGTGTTGGTACCTTAAAGATGTACAGGACAGGGAATGTCCCCCAGAGCTCATGTGTTATGCAAAGAGTGTTTGTTTTAATCGTGATCAGCCTTACTCCTACAGGTGCCCCTGTTCCATCCTGCCCACACCTTTCTCCCCCAGATGAAAAGAACCACGCCGTGGTTTACAGTACATTCCCCAGTTTAAATGCTGCGGCCAAATCACACTGTCCAGGACATGCCGAGCACACACAGACTTTGCAAAATGGGCATCACTAATCTTTGCTTTCCACGTTTTCCTCAAACCATTTTAGGACCTCATTCAAGGCCAGTGAGAGCTGTGAACTCTTCAAAATGCATTCTGAATAACTTCACATTTGCCCTTTGTATTCATTTGCACTAATCAGTCTCTTCCCCGTTATCGCTGGGTGAGTCACTCTCTGCTTCCCTACTTCCCTTCTGGAGTTTGCACAGCATGGTCGATTATGACCCAAGTTGGGTAATTTGTCCTCATAATGATTAATTTATCACTATCCAGAACCCACTTCAGTAATCCACTTAAATGTGCTTTTAAATGATGTGCTTACAAAGAATTAAAATAGGCACTTGGATGGTGTGAGGGTGGGGAAAGTTGTGTCCTAATCCTACTGTTCCCTTACTGATGGTACTGACAAATGTTCCCACTTACAGTGTTTTGCAAAAAGTTACAATTGGAGATAAATAAACGCAATAAGTGGAATCAAAGAACAGCAGGGTGTCACTGCTGATTAGATTTGACATCGTGCTAACATCCATCTTCCAGAAACTCTCCTGCACTGACGCAGATCTTTCCTGCTGGAACCTGACTCTACATTAGAAAACTGTCCAAACTGTACTAAAAGATTTATTTCAATTCAAAGATTTGCTGGAGAACAGCAGAGGCAACCATGGTGTTTGGTGGATGCTTTCAAAGCACTCTTTATTTAATTGTTTCTTTTGCAACTAAATGCAGAAGGAATATGAAGTAGAATTGCTTCAGTCTGAGTGCTGCTCCACATGGGGAATGGTGCTGCAGCAACACAGTTGTTATTTTTGCTGTAGTATATAATATTTACTTATTTTATTTTGCTTTATTTATACATATAATACATAGATTTATACACACACACCTACACATATTTATACATAAAGCCTTTACCAGCTGAGTTGACAGGGAAAAATTCTACCTGGGTTCAAGCAAAGTTCTTACGTAATTACTAAAAGTCCCCTATACATTTTTATTTAAATGACATTGAAAATTGAATCTTGACTAAATAGGGAGGGGAAAGTTGTCATGTGTTAACAAGTTGACTCTGCATACCAGTAAATACTGAGTTTAAATGGCATTTGTGAGAAAATCTTCCCATTAAAACTGCAGCGGAGTGTGAGTTGTGGTACGGTGTAGAGTTTCAGGACAGGACTTTTACACCTTATTAGCACTGCAGTAAGAGAAAAATACTTTAAAGAGCATTAAGAAAAAAAAAAAAATCATTAAAACCAGATTTGTCAGCTTCCAGAGATGCTAATGAACAGAAACATAATGACATATTAACAGCTTGAGATCCTCTGCTTTTCCAGGGCAAACTTGAGCATCACATTCTCCTTTCATCTTGGTATGGAAATGCATGTTAATGAAGACTTCTTGCAGGACAGAAGCTATTTGAGGGTTTGAGATGTGGCCAAAAAAGTCTTATGTGTGTAACTGCTCTCATATCTCATTTAACATATAAATAAAATCATAAAGAGCAACAAGAGGAGGCTGAGGAAACAGCCAAAAAGTGGAAGTCTTGCACATAAATGTCATTTTTTTGGTAGTGGTGGGACCACTGTGACATATCACAGGAAGAGGAATAACTATGAGAAGGTGTCTGATATTCTCTTTACTGAAAACACTTCTAAGAGTGAGGAGCAATTCTGGGAGGAGGGATGTTGCTTCTGCTTTTCATTAGCCTAATCTCATCTGAGTTTAATAGCGAAAACATGATAAACCTCATGTTCTTTTCATTAAAACCCCCTGTATCTATTCTAGTTCAGCGTGTGCTATCTGCTGGCATTATTAAAGAGTTTATCATTTTGACTCCTCATGCAAATCACAGAAGGTTGGGAGGATTTGATCCACTGTTGAAGATCTTATCAGGTGAATCCAGTGGACCCATGCACCGTAATTGGCACCTAAATACGCCTTAGGCAGATGGTGCTGTAGATTGTGCAAGAAAATTACTGCTTGACCATGGCTACTTCTCTTCTGTGTATTATTTCATCGATTTAAATCTATCCTTTGTTCTTGTCAGAATACCGATGGAAATATTTTAAAGTGTAATTTTAAGCTATTTGCTTCTAAAGGTATTAAATGAATACAGTAAAAAGAATCAAAACCACAGCAGACATAAACTTGTAAGGTGTTTTTGTTTGTCTCAGTATAAAAGCAGTATCTGTGTATCAGTCTGAGAACTCGACCTGATGCTGGTTTCCCATTTTTATCAGCGGGATAAAAGCTGACCACTGAAAATTTATGCAAATGGACCATCTAAAACGAGCCGACCTTTTCAAGCGAGGGAACTTCCCAATGCAGCCTATAAATGTACTTACCTTGCCTTTTTCTCACGTTAACTTCATAACCTCTGATCATAACTTAATGATCATCAGCAAAAGGGCCCTTTCAGTGAGAAACACAAAGAATATGTGTAGTCTGAATATGCTGTGGAGATGGAATGCTGAAAATGTTGCCTACAGATAGCCTGGGTGTGCTCTGTGTAAGCGCGGTACTGCCAGCTCCACGTGTTCCAACACTGTGATGGTTCCAACAGCATCTGTCTCCCACCTCTCTGAATCAGCTTTGAAATGTGTTTTAAATGCACACTCTGATCCTCACTAGGGTGATTTCGGTCTGTGCTCAGCAGCAGTGAAGCTGTAGCTTTCCAAACCGGAGCAGGGTTGTTGCATGTTTCCCAGAGGTGGGCTCTGAGAAATTAAAGAGCTACTTAGGGGGGCAATAAAGTTACAGCTGCTGTCAGCTACAAGCAGAACAGAAATATTGCAAATAATAGTTTAAAAGGAAGAGGAGGAGCCTCCTGACCATCTTGCCTGGTCTTGCTGTTGTTGAGTCTGCTGTGCCATCAGTAAATCAGGAGTAATGCCACTGAAATGAGTCAGGGGAGTCCCACAAATAGGAAGCGCTTTACAAGGGGGAAGCCAAACTGCTGTAATACGTGAATCTCTTCTTGCCCTTTGATTCTTTCAATACATGTTTTTGTTGTGCTTCATGAGCTGCTTTTCAGATGCTGCCTTGGGCAAAACAACCCTTTTGCAGAATTGCAGGAGCAATTTCTACATTTGAGGCTTTTATAGAGACCCACTATGGCAGCTCCCCATAACCTAATTATGAGCCAGTTGCAAGTCCAACACCTCTAAGCTGTCCAAAGAGTCCTCCCCCAAAATGCAAGTAATTTCTGGGCTTTGCTTTTCAACATCTACCTTTAATTTTCCCCTGAAAAACTGGCCAAATGAAACACATGCTTTAGCTCACGCTGTCAATACGCAGGTTTTCCTAGCTCAGGGTTTGCTCACAGAGGAATTTGGATTTAATGGACCCGTATGTGATGCTGTTGCTAAGAAACCCTGGCTTGCCTCTGTAATGTCCCTTTGCAGTTTGGCGAGTGGCTCCCCGATGGAAACGCTGGTGTTTCAGCCTCACCGGCTCGTCCAGAGGAGGGTGTGCTTTGCTCCCAGCTCAGCCCCCCTGTGCCCGTGACTAAATGAGATGGGAAGACAATGCCCCCTATTTTCTAACCACTGCACCTCTTGCTTTCTGAAGTCTTGAAAATCCTGCCTGCCCTTTGCAGGTGCCTGCAGCCGATTATGTATTTACTGTCTGGGATTTACTGTGCTGCAGCTTTTCAGGGCAGTGTATTGCTGCTCTTGCACGTCTGGTAGCTGGGAGATGTCGTAACCCGGCTAGAGACAGAGGGACAATTTAAAAGCATAACCCATCCGTTTTACACTGGTAATACAGAGTTTTCTTGTTGCCATGGCAAACCTGGGAAGAAAAGCAGAGAGAGCCGTTCAGGTGAGGCACGTTGCCTCGGTGGGGCGGTAGTAAATGGGTGTGGGGTTGTTTTCTTCTTCATAGGGTGTGGAAATCCATGGGAATGGAACCAGAGACCTTTGCTGTAGGGGTTGCCTTGAGCCACCAGTGTCTGTTGGTCTGAGATTTGTATGGAAGAGCCCAGGAAACCTTCACCGAGACCTTACCAGCTTCGTGAGACTTCCTTTGAAGGGATGGGTTTTGTCCAAGTCTCTGCTCTGGGTGTGCTGTCTCACACCAGGCAGTGTGGCTCCTGTGGCTCTCCCTTTCTGTCTGTGACTTCTGAGAGGTGGGAGGAAGGGAAATGCTGGAAGTTGGAGGAGCAGATTTCAGAAGACCAAGGGTCCTTTTTATGCCAGGGTTTCCCAGCAGTTTTCCCTCCCCCAGGCTGGCAGAGCAGCCCCTCAGGTATGTGGAGCCCAGTGCTTCACCCAGCCACTGCCAGCTTAACCCATATCAGAGAGCCTGGAATCATTGCGAGATGTTGAGAGAAATCAAAGCAGAGGAGACACACATCATTCTGCACTACACTGCCATACATAAGGATGAAGTCCATCAAAGACCTTGAGGTCACTCTGGTGAGAGTAGAGGTGACCTCTGTGCCCCTGGGGAGATTGTTTCTTATTTGCCCAACTCCAAGCATATGATATTTCTTGTTACTGTGGAACAGGTTTGTTGTTGATCTCACTCTGACTTTTTAAGAAATAAACCTCTTGCACTTTGCAGCCTTAGCTCACCCTCTGCATTTTCTAAGAACCCCCTGACTATGACACCAAAATTAGTTTATGGAGCTGGATTATCATTTTCTTCTCTTTCTGTCTTTTTTTGGTCATAATTAACAGGGATGCATTCTGTCAGTGAGGTATCAAAAGGAAATGCTTTCCCTTCATCCATCAACATACTTGGCCAAGGAGATTGGTTTCCCCCTTAGCTGCCAGTGGAGAGCACAGTGATGGGCTGGGTTTTTAACAGGGTGAATTAACTTTCAATGATAATGTTGTTGTTTAAGCATGTTTGGGAGCCTCACAGAGATGAAAAGCTCTGGGAATCTCTAAGTCAAGTCATTCTCCCTGCTGTCTGAGAGTTTCTCACCCAGGGAAAGACAGCTGGAGCTAGAGCTGCCTGGCACAGAGAAGTGAGACCGTAGGATGTGTTGGTCAGCTCCGGGGGTTTTGCAGGGTGGATGGGTTATCAGGGCAGGGTGGTCATGAAAGCATAAGGTTCAGATATTGCTACCCACGTACCTACTCGCTCGGGTGGATTTTGCAGGTGATGCACAATTTAGGTAGGATGTGTCTACACTGATGACACCTGCAGCTCAGGCTGCAGCAAGGAAATGTTCTTCCAGGTGACTCATTTTGAGGCATCTCCCACCCATCAAGAGCTGGGCTCCCAGAATCACAGCCCTCCTTGTCCTGCACCTTCAGAAGTATTTACACTCCATCCTCAAAAGCAAGTTAGATGCCAAAATGACAGTTACTCAAAGGCTCAGGAGCCAAAGGAACGTGGGTGTATTTGAAATTGAAACGAGTCTCTGAGTCACTTCAGGGGTTTTGAATATTTTAATCAAACCTTTTCAATTTACCTAATTTTCTGTGTTATGGGGGAGAGGGAGGCCTTTTTATTTCTCTCCTGCTCTGCTGCTGTTCTGGTTTTACCTGTTTTGCACACCACTGGGGTATTGCAGTGATCTCATCTCTCCAAGGTCCTGGCTGCAGTCCGAGCTCCTCGTGTGGACTTGGCACAGCAACACGGCTGATGGAAAATCCCAATTCTTCCAAGCACTGCTGGCAAAATGTTGCTTTCCCAGTCTCCTACTGGTGACAGTTGCTCCTCTTGTCATTTATTAAAGTTTAATTTCATTGCTTTTCCAAACAATCTTGCTGCAAAGGCTACAGATGAAAGTGTGGAAAGGAGGTTAATGCGATCTGTGTTATCCTTGTCCATGGGGTTATTTATTTTTTCCCTGCTTTCTGATTGCTGAAATAAATGCCACCAGTGACTGTTTACAGATGCAGTGTAATTTAGATATAAAATGTGAGGTCGGCCATGAAGTCAAGGTTCAAAGCTAAATTACAAAGCCTAGGAAAATCAAAACAAAGAAAGCATTGTCTTCTGCAGTTAGGGAAATTTAGAAACAAATGATTTGCCCAATGGTCATCAACAAGAAAAATGCACTTTAACTCTTTCAGGAGGCTTTGCCACATGAGAGAAGTTATGAGGTGCTCCAGCCCTACTGAAAATCCCATTGATTGCAACGGAGGTGAAAGCACCGTTAGCAGGAGCATCTAAAAATCCTCATAAATAATAAAATAATGATTCCAAGAGAGACAAACATTTGAGTACTATGCAATTAGTCTTGAATACTCTACTTGCTCTTTTTCTTCTTGATGGAAATGTCATAATTTTGACAAAAGATCGTGTTCAGGTAGAATGAAAACAGCATCGCTGAAAAGAAATGGAACGTGCCCACAGATTTCTGTTAAAATGCCATCCTGAACACAGGAGGATATGCTCAAACATCATCAAGACTTGACTGTTTTTTAAATGAAACCTTCCAACTGACATGCCTTTCAAAATTATTTTTCCAGTGAAAGAAGCTTTTCTGTAGGAAATAAAAACCCCAACAAACCCAAGAAGAGTTTGACACATTTCCTGCCATCCCTTTTTGGCCTCTGACCGTATCAGGAGCTATTCCAAACTTTCTTGCTGGGTAAGATGACAAAAGGCAGAGCAACTCACCTGTGATCTGGGCAGCTGCTCCAGAGTCATCCCTCGTCCACTGTGGAGCACACAGGAGCTTCAGGTACCTTTATTCTGCACTGTGGAGCACAAGCCTCTCATGAACCTAAAGCAAGACACGCTCAAGTACAACAGCACTCCTGTACTTGTTGCAAAGGAGTGTAGAAAGAGCAGTTTCCTTCACTGCAGATTGTATTTCCCATTTAATATTTTCAAGTAATAAATT